>WSYH01002785.1:20193-69279 GCA_036426205.1 Ascaphus truei | reverse complement strand
GGGTCTCAAGGTGACCATTCTAGTAGTCAGAGGTCACAAGTGATGGCTGGGGATGGCCAAAGGGAGGGGGATATGGTCCCTGGAGATTTACCAGACCTGTACCTCCCTGACTTTCGCCAGAAACAAAGGGAAGACCCAGTCCTTGCTAGACAGTATGACAAGGTGGTGAAAATTGATGAACAGATTTTAGATGCACAGGGGGTGATAGTATTCCCCCATTTTGAGATGTCAAAGGATATCTTATATAGGGTGAATAGGCAGACACAAACAGGGGAGGTCACCAGACAGATATTGGTTCCCAAGGCATTTGTTAAATCTGTGTTCACTCTAGCCCATACTGTCCCTTGGGGTGGTCACCTGGGCAGGGATAAAACATTGGACCATATTTCATCCCGATTCTATTGGCCAGGGATGCATAGTGATATTGCTAAGCTATGTGCAGCATGTCCGGAGTGCCAGTTAACTAGTCCAAAAGGACAAAAACCAGCCCCTTTGGTTCCTCTACACTTGGTGTCAGTTCCCTTTGAGAGGATTGGGGTAGACTTGGTAGGACCTCTAGAACCTTCTGCGAAAGGACACAGGTTTATCCTTGTCATAGTTGATTATGCGACAAGATATCCTGAGGCGTTCCCCCTGAGAACAGCAACGGCGAAGCAAGTAGCCAACAAGTTGTTGGAACTGTTCTCACGGGTTGGACATCCCCATGTTATGTTGACAGACCAAGGTACAAATCTCATGGCTAAACTGATGCAGGATGTCTTAAAGTTACTAGAGGTCAAGTCTGTTCGGACATTGGTCTACCATCCACAGACTGACGGATTGGTGGAAAGATTTAACCGAACTCTAAAAGGGATGCTGAGGAAATTTGTAGATTCAGAGAAGAGAGCCTGGGATGAACTTCTCCCTTTTCTGCTGTTTGCAGTGCGGGAAGTCCCCCAGGCCTCCACGGGATTCTCTCCATTTGAATTGCTCTATGGCCGCCAACCCCGGGGTATCCTAGACCTCCTAAAGGAGTCCTGGGAGGAACAGCAGTCCCCTTCTAAGAATACCCTGCAATATGTACTAGACCTTAGGAAGCACCTAGATGTGGTCGGCCATTTTGCCAGGGAGAATCTTAGATCAGCCCAGGACAGTCAGGAGAGACATTACAATCAGAATGCTCGCATGAGAGTGTTTCACCCAGGAGACCAGGTGATGTTATTGTTACCCAGTTGCGAGAGTAAACTCCTGGCCAAATGGCAGGGCCCATTCGAAGTACTCCGCCGTACGGGTGATGTGGATTACGAGATCGCTCACCCAGGGTCCAGGAAGGGTAAACAAATTTACCATGTGAACTTGCTGAAACCCTGGAAGATGCAGCGGTCTCTATTCATCCACCCGGTGGAGGAGGAAACGGACTTGGGTCCTCAGCCTCCACGGGAGAACATCATGAGTGACGATAAAATCCCAATGGGTAAACAGTTGTCCTCTGAACAAAAAGGGGACTTGTTAGCAATAATTACTCAATTCCAGGATGTTTTTTCTGACTTACCAGGACAAACTAACTTAATTTCCAATGCAATCGAGACAGCACCTGAGGTAAAAGTACGTTCCCGTCCTTATAGGTTGCCTGAAAGTCGTAGGGCTCTGGTAGAGAAGGAGGTACAAGAAATGTTACACTTAGGAGTGATTGAGGAATCATGTAGTGAGTGGTGTAGTTCACTAGTTATGGTCCCTAAACCCGATGGGAAGGTAAGATTTTGTGTGGACCTCCGAAAGGTCAATGCGGTATCCAAGTTTGACGCATATCCGATGCCAAGGGTGGACGAATTAATTGACGCCCTTGGTAACGCGGAATATATATCCACGTTGGACTTGACAAAAGGATACTGGCAAATACCCTTAGAGGAAAAGTCCAAATGCAAAACAGCCTTTGCCACTCGCATGGGTTTTTACCAGTTTGTGACAATGCCATTTGGACTGCATGGAGCCCCAGCCACATTTCAGAGACTCATGGATAAGGTACTGAGGCCCCATAGGACTTATGCCGCAGCCTACCTAGATGACATTGTCATT
Organism: Ascaphus truei; assembly: GCA_036426205.1. Lineage (NCBI taxonomy): Eukaryota > Metazoa > Chordata > Amphibia > Anura > Ascaphidae > Ascaphus > Ascaphus truei. The sequence goes on along the minus strand of WSYH01002785.1, from coordinate 67,224 downwards.
TATAGTAAACACTGGCGGGCCCATCTAAATAGGCTGAAAGCGGTCCTCAATTCTCTAAGAGAGGCAGGGCTCACAGCCAACCCTAAGAAATGTGCCTTGGGTGAAGCGGAAACCAAATACTTAGGGTATGCAGTGGGAGGTGGAAAAGTAAGGCCACTAGCCGACAAGGTAGCTGCCCTGAAAGATCCGACCCCCCAAACAAAAACGCAGGTACGCTCTCTGCTGGGTTTAGCAGGATACTACCGGCGGTTCATCCCCAACTATTCGGAAGTGGCAGCCCCTTTAACGGACCTCACAAAAAATTGTGCCCCTACACAAGTGGTGTGGTCAAGGGATTGTCAGAGAGCCTTTGAGGACTTAAAAAGGTGTCTATCACAGGGTCCCATCCTTAGAAGCCCAGACTTCAACAGCCCTTTTATAGTGCAAACAGATGCATCAGAGATAGGGCTAGGGGCAGTGTTGTCACAACAGTTTGAGGGAGTTGAACATCCTATCCTTTTCCTGAGTAGGAAATTGTTCCCGAGGGAAAAAAACTACTCAGTGATTGAGAAAGAGTGCCTCGCAGTAAAGTGGGCAATCGAGGCTTTGAGGCATTACCTGGCAGGAGTCCATTTTACTTTGGTAATGGATCATGCTCCACTAAAGTGGTTAAATAGCATGAAGGATTCCAATGTTAGATTGACTAGGTGGTATATGGCCCTCCAACCCTTCTCATTTGAGATTCAGCATAGGCCGGGAAAAGAGAACGCAAATGCTGACTTCTTTTCTAGAGAAGGGGTGGATGGTCGGGCTTCAGCCGTGCGTAGCCCCAGTCACACACTAACAGGGGAGGAATGTGACAGGGTAAACAAAAGCCACCAGTTATATGCCTGGAAAACCTATGTCTTGTCTGCAGTGCAGCACTGACTAGGTTAACTTCAGCTTGGAACCTCAGGACAATTAGTTGGATCCCAGCTGCCTAATCAAGTTGTGTTAAAACCCAGTCTGTAAACACATGGAGGCTGTCGGTTGAAGAGAGAGGAGTAAGCTGCTGAGAGATTTCCTGATACAAGGTCTGATTAGAAAAGTAGATAGATTGTGAACTGTCTGTGCCCTGCATGGAAAAGGGCAACTGCCATATACACTGTCTGCTAAAGAGAAACTGTTTTGGTCTGTCTGCTGAAGAAAAGCTATTTTTGTTTTGTGTGCTGTACATTTTGCAAGGCTAAATAAATAAGCCTTGTCAAGAAACCCGTGTGTGTAGTTGCATGTACCCTGCAACACTAAGCTTTATTGATATATTGCTATCTTTTTGCATTTATCCAATTTATGTTCATCAACTCTACTTGGTTCTCCGGAGCTGGGTTGGTTATACCTTGACGTTGGTATGCAGGCTTATGACGCCTTTGGCCAAAGGGTTAACTAAATAACCAATTATTATTATTGAAGTATTTTTCTTTATATGTTTTGTCAATTGGATGCAGCATTGGGCACCCCCTGTCTCTTGTTATATACAATTGCCACGCTCAGTAGCTCTCTGGTTGACATAAATATATATTCACTTTGTGGTGGGCGTGGGAGTTTGAGCTTGCTGGGTATCTGTGTTCTCCGGAGCTGAACCGCATTGATTTCAGGTCTGTGGACCCCCTACTTCCCGAGTTATAGGTCCCGTTATGGGGTGCCGTTATCCCTGGCATGTTAAAATCCTGTGGGTCACATGACCGTGGGATTTTAACATTGCAGCAGATACCGACACCCCATAACGGGGCCTGTAACTCGGGAAGTAGGGGGTTTACAAGGCTGAAATCAACTTTGTTCAGCTCAGGAGACCCCCTGCTCCCGCACACTATGAATTAAAATAAAAAGTAAGCGGCTTCATTAACGTTGGGGGGGTTGATACTAGTGTGCGGGAGCAGGGGGTCTCCTTAGCTGAACAAGTTGGTTTCAGCCTCGGGGACCCCCGACTTCCCAATTTACAGGCCCCGTTATGGGGTGCCAGTATCTCCGGCAATGTTAAAATCCCACAGTCACATCACCCACAGGATTTTAACATGGTGGGGATACCGGCATGCCATAACTGCGACTGTAACTCATGAGGTAGGGGGTCCCCGAACCTGAAATCAATGCAGTTCAGTTCCGGGGACCTCCTGCTACAATACTGTAGTATTAAAATGAAATTAAAAACCCGCAATCGCCTGTTAGAGGTGCGCAGGTAGAGTGACTGATTCAGCCTCTCTCTTACTGAGCATCTCTTACAGACAAGTAGACCCTGCGGTGTTAATCCGATTGGCCATTAGTCTGTCGCTGCAAAACTAGCGAGAATCACCGGCAGATATCGAAAACCATGTCGAGAAATGGTCGGATAACGGCTGCTGCATCTGTGTATGTATACAGTATATATATATATATAGTATATATATATATATAATATATATATATTATAAATATATATATAGTATATACAATAGGGGTCTGCGCTCGTGTGTGGAACGCCAGAAGTTAGGATATAAAAATCAATTAAACCGGTAATAAATCATAATACATCAACTAATATAATGAATTAATATATGATATAACACGCAATATTCTAAATAATGAAATAATTAATAACCAAAAATGCATGGGAATGTCCAATATAAAAAAAAAAAAAAAAGCTAAAAACATACAATTATACAAAAAAAATTATTTTTTTGTGTGTGGTGCTGTGAACTTTGCCTTAATCTGCTCAATGCAGATAGTCCTCTAGAGTCCAACAAATAAGTCCAATAATTGGGGAGTGACAGTGGCACTATTAGGACCAACAGGCAGCTTCTTAAAAGGGCACAACGACCTCCCTCTCCACCTGCATAGAAAAATATAAGAAAAAAAAGCGCCAAATCCTAGTGCATTACTGTGCAAAATAGATATATTTAATTCCCAAAAATCTCAATAAAAATGAACTCACAAACATAAAACAATTAAAAGCATTGTATGAGTAATACTCATGCTCCTAGGACCAGGAAACGCTGCTTTGCTGCTGTAGTCCCTCCGTGACTCCACTGGAACAGATTGCTGCCTCCGTTGTTCACTGCCTGCAGGAACTGACGTATCAGGCACTCCACGATGGTCTCTCCCCCGGTATACACCAAACAGTTGATCTTTAGTTCCCACCGGGGACTGTGATTGCACAGTAATGCACTAGGATTTGGCGCTTTTTTTTTTTTTTTTTTCTTATATTTTTATATATATATGTATATGTAATAAAAGAGACAGCACTCCTAGTAGAAAATCCAGATTGGCCTGGTGCTAGTCTCTTAATAATATGTAAGTCCTACGTTACCATCCAGACGAATGACAAAGTAGAGACGCTCTCAGAATGTAGGTATTCAAAATGCTGTATTGTCAAAAATATCACATGAAACAGACGTTTCGAACCCACAGAGGGCTCCCTGCTTCAGCACAGACTGGAAAGGTAAAAAGGGCATCGGGGATCAAGGTATCCTCAGAACAGTTTAGGGGTCCCTGGCATAAGAGGGGATGCCCAGTTCATGCCCCAGTCACCCTGAACCCGTTATGCTCGGGTGCCCCAGCTATGTGATAAAGCTGCAAGGTTTTTATTTGTGTGTAAAGTCAGGTTTCTGTAGTGTGGCCGGGATGGATGAGGCTAGTAAGAGTAAAAAGTATATCATCTTATTCCATCCCTGACACCAGAGAGGGGACTTAGACATTTTTAGCACAAGACACAGGGGAGAAGTATATTTTATTAAAGGTTTATATTTAATAGGTATATGTACGTATAACCTGTAAATGAACTGTGGGATTTCCAAGTCCGGGGATATGAGAGTCCAGATGGCTACCAAGCTTGGTGCTACTGAGTCTGCTCAAATCCCGGAGTTGAAAGCCTCAGGGATGCCAAGGTGTTAGAACAGGAGGGGTACTGTAGTTATACTCGAGAACCCACATCCTGGTCTAACAAAGGGCTATCCGGCAACCATTTTCCCAACCCCAGACTCTATGGAGCCTGGGACAGCGGGGGGGTTCTCAATATGCTAAGAGGCAGAGGTGCCAGGTGGGTGCATGCCCCTTAGCAGAATTGGAGAAGGTACCCACCTGGCATCAGTATACCAGCAAATCGGTGATAGGCTAGCAGAGGAATTCCCATGCGCTGATTGGCTGTAGTAGTTTGTGAATGGGACTCCAAAACCTGTAAGAAACCTTGCAGCCAATCAGGACAGCAGATTCTAAGCGCCAAACAAAAGTTCTTGGTAAGGGACTCTCTTTTGCGCCAGTATGCGGGCCGAATAGTTTTCAGTTATACATAGATGTTAACAAATATATTAGAAAGTTAACCTTAAAAAAGTATTTAATTAAAATGGCATCACAAGCCAACTGAACACAAATATCGGTTCAGTTGGAAATGTGATAGCCTCAGAATCAGTAACTGGAACTACCCCGTTCAGGAAGAGATCTACATTATTTCCCAAAAACCAGTGTGGCCCAATCGTAGACACCTTCGCACGTCTAGTGTTAGAGGATTTGGAGGAAAAAGCCGTACATTTAAAATTAGTAAACATAATCTCACTCTAAAAGAAAAGGCAGCGGTGGAACAGTTACAACAAGACAAGTCCATTGTTATAAAACCGGCTGACAAGAGGGAGGGGGGGGGGTTGGTAATCATGGATAAAGATTATTATATTAAAGAATCCAACAGAATTTTGCAAGATATTGCAACTTACCAAACCATCCCCTCAAACCCTATGCAGGAATATAAGAAACAACTAGTTGAACTTTTAAAACATGGGGTTGATAGCAAAATACTATCAAAGAAAGAATATTAATTTCTAAATACAAAATCTCCCAGAATTCCTATATTTTACATAATTCCAAAGATACATAAGAGTTTGACCGAACCCCCAGGGCACCCCATTATTTCTGGGATTCAATCGCTAACATGTAACCTTTGACAGTATATAGATTACCATCTTCAAAAGTATGTAGTAAGATCGCCTTCTTATTTGTGGGATACTACCCACGTGCTGCAGGAGCTAAGGGACATAGTATGGCAGCCCACCTACATCTGGGTTACAGCAGACGTGACGTCATTATATTCTGTAATAGAACACGACCAAGGATGTAGAGCAGTTGACCAAGTGCTAACTAGAGATGTTACCATGCCCACGATCTCCGATCATTTCTTATTATGGGGATTGAATTTATTTTATCACATAACTTTTTTAATTTCAATATACAGATTTTTTTACAGACATGTGGCACCGCCATGGGACCCGGTACGCATCGAGTTACGCCAACTTATTTATGGGCGTCTGGGAGGACGAGAAGATTTGGAACAACTGTCCCCTCGGTGCAAACCTGGTGCTCTGACGGCACTACATTGACGATATATTATTTATTTGGAAGGGGAGCTTGGAGGATTTAGATGGTTTTATTTCTTATATCAATAATAACAATAATAATCTTATTTTCACCTGTCAAATCAGTCCCACCAAAATAGAATTCTTGGATTTGGAGATTTCAATTATAGATCAGAGAATACACACCCAGACATACTATAAAAATGTACAGGCAAATAATAATTTGCTGGCCACAAGCCATCATGATCCATTATGGATAAGGAACATTCCTAAAGGCCAGTTCACAAGACTTAGGAGGAATAATAGTGAGAAAGAAAAATTTCTAGAACAGGCATCTGATCTCAAATCCAAATTTTTGGATAGGGGGTATTCAGGTGACCTGTTAGACAAAACGATCAAAGAAACAGAACAGCAGGACAGACGAGAGCTATTGAAATATAAAAAGAAGGTAAAAGGTACAGAAGAACAGCTATCATTTATCACCAAGTACAATCAAATGGTACCTATAATAAAAAAAAGTTTTTGCAAAATATTGGCCTATGTTGCGCAGAGACAAAGACTTGAGTACTATTTTACCCGAAAAACCTAGGATTATATTTACAAAATCTAATAATTTTAAACAAACATTATCCCCCAGCTGTCCTATTAATGTCAATTGACAGCCATCTTCCAATTCTAAAGGCTATTTCTGCTGTGACAGGTGTACAGCATGTACGTTTAGTCGTAACATCAAAGTGTTCTGTTCAAACGTCACGTCTAGCGAATAAAATATCAAAACTCATATAAGATGTAGTTGTGCGAATGTCATCTATCTGCTGGAATGTCCCTGCGGCCTGCAGTATGTGGGTATGACTACCAGACCTATCAAAAGAAGGCTCTATGAGCATGTTTATAACCTCAGAAAAGGTTTGGTCACTCATAATGTATCTTTACACTTTAAAACATATCACAATCAAAATCCACAAGGTCTGAAATGTGCAGCAATAGAGGCACCTTTCTATGATTGGAGGGGTGGGGATAGGACAAGACAACTGGCAAGGAGAGAGCTATACTGGATCTACGAGTTGAAAACCATGGTACCTCAGGGGTTAAATGTAGAATTCAGTATAGCTCCCTTTCTGGGAGCTCCGCAATCCTTTTTTTCGCTTCCTTGTGTTTGCAGTTTAATATCTACTGCAATAAGAATGTAACATACACAGTGGTGGTTTTATAATCAACCACTGTTGTAGTATTGTACTGTATGCAATAGGGTTTCTATCATATCCCAGAAATCACTATGTCTATTCTTGGATCATTAGTAAATATAGGCACTGAATACAGATATTCAAAATAAGCATTCAAATTGGGTATTCGAAATAAGCATGTGTAATTGTATTATTGCTTGTGTATTGTCCACTGTTCAGCATATATATGAAAGTGGAAGTAAACATCTAATACACAAAAATATATAGTTTTGGAACCAATTACTGGTACAGCTAAACCCCGTTATAACGCGCCTCGTTATACCGCGATTCGGTAATAACGCGGTTTTCCCGTGGCTCCCGTTTAAAAAAAAATGTAAAAAAAAAAAATTATTTTTCCATTTTTTTTTTTTTATTGCACCATGTGAGTGTATTTTAATGTGTTTTTTAGTGTATTAGCTAATTAAAGTGTTTCAAACTACACCATATTGTGCCCATTCCTTCCCTCGGTGGGGGTTTCGCAATGGAGCCAACCCCCGACGCCATTGTGGATTGAGGTCTCCTCCAGAAAGATCACGGTATCTTGGACTTTAGCGCTGGGGACTTTAATATTGTTTGTTCACATGACAATGACACACACACACTAGAAGTACTGTACGGAAATAAAAGACAGGTTGGATTGCTATTAGATTTTTAAGACAACAACTCGCGATCGCCCTCTTGAGTTTCTCTATGGTATTGCAGACAACACTAAAATGCAATTTTCTCCACTCGATTAAAACACTTGTAAACTCACATCTTAACATGGGATTAACCATTAACCATGACCGGATATGCAAAGGAATACAACATGTGAAATGTTCGGATAGCAGCCGCTGCATCTATATGTAATTGTATTTTTACAGGTTTTTTTATTGTATTTTTTTATTTTTATGTTTTTCATTGCCCATTGACTGATAAGGTATTACTCTGTGGCCGTTTAGGGTACAGATAAATACAGTGACAGTCAATGCATTTTTTTGGCATAACCGTTTTTTCTATTAGTTGTTGTTTTTTAGTTTTCTTTTAATTGTTTGGCTTAAAGTGTGTAACGTTCGTGCTGCCTGCAAACCTGACAAGACCCCGGTACTGAGGTGGGAAGGGAAGACACCACACACCCACAGCAACGGAGGTGTGCCGGAGTGTGGTATTTGAGCGAAGCCGGGTCTGGGCTTAAGAGCAGGGCTCGTCGGGTACTTGCCGGGTCCTGGGAAATAGAAAGTAGAATGGTTGTGTCCATAAGCCAAAGGTCTGGGAGACGAGAGAGCTGCGTAGTCGAGTTCTGTTTGCCAAGTCCGAGGGGTAGAGAAGACAGCGTAGTCGAGGAATGCCAGGGTCGAGATCCAGGAGAGGTTTGCAGACTAACCGGGTCAGGAACGTAGAGACTGAAAACAATAACAAGAGCCAAGCACAAGACCAGACAGCACCAAGGAACCAGAATCTATGCTTAGCACTGAGTGACTGAGGAGAAGGGGCTAAATACCCGACAGGTGCCAATCAAAGGGAGGTGGAGTGAAGGTGCGGCCAGAGGAAGAGCCAGGATAGGAGTCAAGGGAAGAGGAGGTGGACAGGGTGGACCTGCAGCTCGGGATAGTGGAACGCAGTGACGCGACAGGCGGAGGCGGAGCCAGCCTCCGAGGCCAGCGCACAAGATGCGCGGGTCCGTGCATGCCTTGTAAAGCTGACAGACTGTTGCACGTGACCCTGAAGAGGAGGGGAAGCCGCGGGAGAAGCGCCTGTGATCGCGGGGAACCGGCGGGGACCTGGGACTGTGACGGCAGCGGCCGACGAGGCAGGTAAAGGGATCGCGTGGCGTGTCGGCCGTGACCCGCGGACCCTTACAAATTGTTTATAATTTGGAATGGCTTATTTTTATTTAATTCTCCCATTGTTTAGCATTTTTATTTAATTATTTTTTTTGTTGACTACTGGTTGTAATTGGTATTGCCTAGTGTTTTTTTTAAATTAATTGATTTGTTGCAAAGTGATTTCAATTAATTCATTGTTTTGTTGGCTAGTGTTTAAAATTAATTAATTAATTGATTGGTGGGCTAGTGCTTTTATTTATTTTATTGATTGGTTGACTATTGCTTTTATTTATTTAATTGATTGGTTGGTCAGTGCTTAAAATTATTTAATTGATTGGTTTGCTAGTGCTAATATTTATTTAATTGTGGTGTTTAGATGCTTGTGTATATGTTTAATTATTGTGTATTTTTGGCCATCATGCTTTTTGATTAGGGTGACCATTGGCTGCTATAGTGTCTTATCATGCCCATATTATATGGGTATGAGGTACCACTATGCCAATCAATGGGTACAGGGTGGGTAAAGTGGTCCCGGGGTGGGTGGTTATTCCTCCCAGTTGGGTAGTGGGGGAGGGTGGGTTAACCCTTTAATTACTATAGCGGTTAGGAACCACTCAGGTGATTAAGGGGTTAGAAGCCATTAGATTGTATTTTTTCTTGTATTCTTTCTGGCATCAGAGGACATAGACCTGCAGCCAGTGTGGACCCGTGGGTAACACTTGAGGGCCCCCAGACACCTGCAGGGAAAACCTGAAGGCCCACAGACAATCGTGGGGACCATATGGTGACCACCCAGGGATTCCTGCTGGCCTCTGGCATCAATCCTGTGCATAAAAAAAATGTTTTTATGTGGGGGCACATGGATTGGTGGTGGGTGGATGGTGTATTGGTGGTTAGTACATATTGTAATGTTTATTGGGGGCAGAGGGCGTGAGTGAAGGGCCAATAATCTGCTTCACTCACCCCTTCTGCCCACAATAAACCTGCTATTGTGCCTTAAGCCCTTCATTGCCTTAGCAACTATCCGTTAAGGTAATGAAGCTGCTTTAATGTTATTTTTACTAATAGTGTGCGGGAGCAGGGGGTCTCCAGAGCTGAACCGCTTTGGTTTCTGCCTCAGGGATCCCCCTGCTTCCTGTATTACAGGCCCCACCCAGTATGGGGCACCGGGTGTCTGTATTGCCGTCATTTCTAAAACATCCGCATCATATGACCGTGGGGTTTAAATACTGGAGGAGATACTGACACCGCATACCAGGGCTTGTAAATCAGGAAGCAGTGGGTCCCCGAGGCTGAAATCAATGTGGTTCATCTCAAGAGACACCCTGCACCCCCACACTATTAATAAAAATTAGATTAAAGCAGCTTCATTACCATAGCAGATAGCCGCTACGGTAACAAATTAGTTCAATTTTTTATTAGGGTTTTAATACTAGTGTATTGTAGCAGGGGGTCTCCGGAGCAGAACCTCATTGATCTGAGGTCCAGGGAACCCCTGCTTCCCGGAATACAGGACCTGTTATGGGGTGCCGGTATCTCCTATGTATTTTATTATATTAAAAAGCAACAGGTTTTAGAGACGTTTTGAATGTGAGAGGAGAATGTGAGAGAGGAGTCGAGTGTGACCCCTAGACAGCGTGCTTGGGCTACTGGGTGAATGATGGTACTTCCAACAGTAATAGTTACATAGTTACAGATGAGGTTGAAAAAAGACGTACGTCCATCAAGTTCAACCTATGCTAAATTTAGACAACAGATACAGGCATACCCCGCTTTAAGGACACTCACTTTAAGTACACTCGCGAGTAAGGACATATCACCCAATAGGCAAACGGCATCTTGCGCATGCGCCTGTCAGCACGTCCTGAATACCGGCTCCCAACCTGTACCGAAGCTGTGCGCAAGCGGGGAGACTATAGAGCCTGTTACACATGCCTTTTTACGTCAATTCTGCACGTATATAACGATTGAAGTGCAATACATGCATCGATAAGTGGGAAAAGGTAGTGCTTCACTTTAAGTACATTTTCGCTTTACATACATGCTCCGGTCCCATTGCGTACGTTAATGCGGGGTATGTCTGTACTTTATTCTATATCTATACTCACTTATTGATCCAGAGGAAGGCAAACAAAAAACCCCATTAAGGGGAAAAAATAATTCCTTCCTGACTCCAAGAATTGGCAATCGGATTAATCCCTGGATCAACATCCTTCCCATGTATACTTATTTGGTATATCCCTGTATACCTTTCCCATCTAAAAAGATGTCCAACCTTTTTTTGAACAAATCTATTGTATCTGCCATCATAGTCTCCATGGGTAATGAATTCCACATTTTAACTGCCCTTACTGTAAAGAACCCTTTCCTTTGTTGCTGGTGAAATTTCCTTTCCACCAACCTTAAGGGATGGCCCCGAGTCCTTTGTACTGCCCGTGGGATGAATAGTTCTTTTGAAAGCTCCTTGTATTGTCCCTGAATATATTTGTATATAGTTATCATATCCCCTCTTGACGCCTCTTTTCTAAAGTAAATAAATCTAATTTAGCTAGCCTCTCCTCATAAGTTTGAATGTCCATCCCCTTTATTAATTTTATTAATTTGGTGGCTCTTCTCTGTACTCTCTCTAGTTCCATAATGTCTTTTCTTAGGATTGGTGCCTAAAAATGGAATCCATATTCAAGGTGTGGTCTTACTAATGCTTTGTAAAGGGGCATAATTATGTTTACTTCCCTTCCATCCATTGCCCGTTGATGCAAGATAAGATCTTGTTTGCCTTTGCAGCTACAGTAGGAGATCCCCACACTGCTATGGTGTAGAGGGGGACACAGGGAGCCTGTGGAAAAACCTGTCCGGGACATCGGCGGTGCGGTGAGCTGCGGCAACCACCCTTACCTTCCCATCACTTATATAGTGACAAAACGCCTGTATTTATTTTAAACATTGTGAGTGCACATTTTTATTATTACATAAAGTTTATCTGTATACCATTGATCTGCACCATGGAGGTCTGTCTTTATCTTTCCATGTACATCTGCTACTGACATCTCAGTCCCAGCTGCTTCCTGTCCATGTCCAGACAGACCCACCAGACTCTACATATCCCGCCACTGTACTTATCCTACTGACATTCTGTGAGTAGGCAGCACATAGGGGCCAAGCATCACAATATTTAACACCTGAACATTATTGTCTGCACTTAGTGTGTTTTATCTTTGTTGTGTTTTCCCTACATGCTCCCCCTGGGTTGAGAAAATACCTATTGATCATCTGGGACCAGTCAAGACAGTCCCTTCCAGAGGGTCTGAGCAGGGGGTTACAACTTATATTATATTTTCACTATTGCACTATTTTTAGTCACAACTTTCTTTAAGATCACTATATGTGTGTTATATATATTCACTGTATTTTAAGTGATCACTAGTATTTAATTAGCGCCAGTTTTCACCAATCACGTCGTCACATTGCCTTTGCAGCTACTGCATGACATTGGGCACTATTGCTAAGCCTGCTGTCTACAAGCACTCCTAAATCCTTCTCCATCAAGGATTCCCCCAATATATCTGAATTTAATTTGTAAGTCGCCTTTTTATTCTTGCATCCCAAATGCATAACCTTACATTTATCTGTATTAAACCTCATTTGCCATTTACCTGCCCACGTTTCCAGTCTCTCCAAGTCCTTCTGAAGAGAAATTACATCCTGCTCTGATTCTATTACCTTACACAATGTAGTATCATCAGCAAAGATGGAGACTTTGCTCTCGATCCCAACCTCAAGGTCATTAATAAACAAGTTAAAAAGCAGGGGTCCCAGTACCGATCCCTGAGGTACTCCACTCACGACTTTAGCCCAACCTGAAAAAGTTCCATTTATGACAACCCTCTGTTGTCTGTCCTTTAACCAGTTTTCAATCCAGGTGCATATATTATTACTGAGTCTTATTTTCTTTATTTTGTACACCAACCTCTTGTGTGAAACCGTATCAAAAGCCTTTGCAAAATCTAAGTGGACCACATCAACTGCATTACCCTGGTCTAAATTCCTACTTACCTCCTCAAAGAAACAAATAAGGTTAGTTTGGCAAGATCTATCCTTCATAAATCCATGCTGACTATTACTAATAATTTTGTTTCCATTAGGTATTCCTGAATATTATCCCGTATTAAACCTTCAAGTAGTTTCCCTACTATTGAAGTCAGGCTTACAGATCTGTAATTCCCCGGGTGTAATCTAGCTCCCTTTTTAAATATAGGCATCACATCTGCTTTACGCCAATCTTGTGGTACTGAGCCTGTGGAAATGGAGTCCTTGAATATTAAATACAGGCATACCCCGCATTAACGTACGCAATGGGACCGGAGCATGTATGTAAAGCAAAAATGTACTTAAAGTGAAGCAGTACCTTTTTCCCACTTATCGATGCATGTACTGTACTGCAAGCCTCATATACGTGCATAACTGATGTAAATAAGGCATTTGTAACAGGCTCTATAGTCTCCCCGCTTGCGCACAGCTTCGGTACAGGTAGGGAGTCGGTATTGATGTTCAGGACGTGCTGACATGCGCATGCGTGAGCTGCCGTTTGCCTATTGGGCGACATGTACTTACTCGCGAGTGTACTTAAAGTGAGTGTCCTTAAAGCGGGGTATGCCTGTATAATGGTTTTGCTATTACTTAGCTTAACTCCTTGAGAACTCTTGCATGTATGCCATAGGGGCCAGGTGCCTTATTTACTTTAATTTTTTCAAGTCGCTTATGAACTTCTTCCTCAGTTAACCAATTGTTCATTAATATGGAGGTTGTGGCTTCCTCCTGCGGCGCTACTATTGAACTTGATTCTTCCCTGGTAAACACAGAGGCAAAGAATTTGTTTAATACCTCTGCTTTTTCCTTATCTCCAATAATCTGCCTACCCATCTCACACTGAAAGGGTCCTATATTTTCTTTTCTCATTTTTTTGTTATTAAGGTACTTAAAGAACTTTTTAGGGTTGACCTTACTTTCTATTGCAATCCTTTTTTCATTATCCATTTTTGCTAATTTGATTGCCCTTTTGCAATTTTTGTTACATTCCTTATAATTCTGACATGATGTCTCTGTCCCTTCTGACTTAAAGAATCTAAATGCCTTCCTCTTCTTGTCCATTTCCTCCCCTACCTGTTTATTTAGCCACATTGGTTTTGACTTATTTCTTTAATACTTATTACCCAAGGGTATACACTGATAAGTGTGCTTTTCTAACAATGTTTTAAAGACTGCCCATTTATCTTCTACATTTTACCTGCAAAAACATCATCCCATTGTATTACTACTAGATTATACCTCAGTTGATTAAAATCTGCCTTTCTAAAGTTTAAAGTCTTTGTTGAACCCAAGTAATCTGTTTTTTGATAATTTATTTCAAATGAGACCATGTTATGATCATTGTTACCCAAATGTTCCAGGACTTGAATATTTGTTATTACTTCTACATTGTTTGATATGACCAAATCCAGAACTGCCCCTCTCCTGGTTGGTTCCTCAATAATTTGGGTCATATAATTATCTTTAAGCACCCCGAAAAACCTGTTTCCTTTTGTTGTAACGCTAATCTCATTGCCCCAGTCTATGTCTGGATAATTAAAATCCCCCATTATGCAAACATGACCCAGTTTTGATGCCTTCTCCATTTGCAAATGTATTTTAGCTTCCTCAATCTCACAGATATTTGGTGGTTTATAGCATATTCCCACAAACATTTTCTTTATACTTTTACCTCCACTGCTAATTTCTATCCACAAGGTCTCTACATTTTCATCATTCCCTTCATAGACATCATCCCTTATAATAGGTTTTAGATCTGGTTTAACATATAAACATACTCCACCTCCCCTTCTATTTGTTCGATCCTTCCGAAAAAGGGAATAACCCTCTAAATTAACTGTCCAGTCATGAGTTTCATCCCACCATGTTTCAGTAATGCCTATGATATCATACTGCTCCCTTGTAGCTATTAATTCAAGCTCCCCCATTTTATCTGTCAGGCTTCTTGCATTAGCAAGCATGCATTTCAGTTTTTTTTCAGCCTGTACTATTATCTTATCTGCTCCTTCCTTTCTGCTCCCACTTGGTTTAGTCTTTAGAAGTTTTCTAGTATTATCTCTATTTACTATGGGTATCTCACTGCTTGTCAAACTTGCACTTGCCCCCTAGTTCATTATCTGTTTCATTCCCCTCCCCCCTCCATCCTAGTTTAAAATCTCCTCCACCCTTTTTAGCATTCTCCCCCCTAGCACAGAAGATCCCTCTTCATTGAGGTGCAATCCGTCCTTAGAATATAGATGGCACCTCTCAGCAAAGGAGTCCCAGTGCTCTAAAAACCCAAACACCTCCTTCCTACACCACTTTCTTAGCCATGCTTTAACCTCCCTGATCTCTGACTGTCTCCCTGCGGTAGCGCATGGCACTGGTAGTATTTCAGAAAATACTACCTTGGAGGTCCTTGCCTTAAGCTTTTGGCCTAGATCCCTGTAATCATTTTTTAGGACCCTCCATCTTTCTCTAACTTTGTCATTGGTGCCAGCATGTACCAAGACTGCCGGGTCAATCCCAGCCCCCCCCAACAATCTGTCTACCCGATCCGCAATGTGCCGAACCCGAGCTCCCGGGAGACAACAAACTGTTCGGTTCATGCGGTCCCGGCAACAGATTGCCATATCTACCTTCCTAATAATGGAGTCCCCTACCACCACAATCTTTCTTTGCATCTGAGCATCCTGAGTCCCCACTGTGCTGGAGGAACTATTCACCTGGCTGCTAGAGGAATTAGTCTCCCCCGGCCTTGCCATTTCTGCCCCAACATTCCCAATATCTTCACTCAACATGGCAAATCTAATGGGATGTGTCAGCTCAGAAACGACCTGCTTCTCCCTATTGCCCCTGCTTCCCCTTCTAACTGTCACCCAGCTACCTACCTGCTCCTCACTAATAGCAACTAAGCTACCTACCTGCTCCTCACTAAAAGTGCCACCATCTGCACCACTAGTCGAAGCAAGGGTCTGCTCAGTGAGCTCTAATTCCCATTCAAGATTGCCAATGTCCCTCAATATTGTAAGTTGCCTCTTCAGATCAGCAATCTCTGATTCTAAAGAGACCACCTGCTCACACTTCTCACAGCGGTATGCTCCTTGGAACAGCTGCTCCAAGTGCACATACATGTGGCAAGATGTGCATTGAGTGGCATTTTCAATCCTGCTCATTCTAGCAACTATGAAGTTTAGAAGTACTAACAGTAAACTGTACTTCAATAAACTATACCTTGTTTAACTGCTTCCTTGTTCAAACTGCTTCTGGTTCTAACTGCACACACTTTAACCAACCAGCACTTCAATCAACCACACAGATCAATCAGTACACGCAAGCTCAGGATTCATTAGAAGCCTCTGTTTAAATAGGGACACCCACCAGGTGTGTTAGGTTATTAATTAACTAACCCCACCCACTGCAGGTGTGTTAGGCCAGCCAATTAACCAACCACACCCACTCTGCCTCAGTCAGGAGAAAGGGAAAAAAAGTTACAGGCTTCAAATTACAGCACACTGTAGAAATAGATTAACCCACTGCACACTCCCCCAAAACAGCCACCCCTGCTAGTATACCCAGTACTTCCCTTTCCTTCTGGTTCTAACTGCACACACTTTAACCAACCAGCACTTCAATCAACCACACAGATCAATCAGTACACGCAATGTGGAAGGAGGTAGTAAGGCCAGGTTTGGGAGGAAGTATAAGGAGCTCTGTTTTTGTCATGTTAAGTTTAAGTCGGTGGAGGGCCATCCACGATGATATTGCAGAGAAACAGAAGCAGACCAGAAACTTTGGTCTGTACAGGAGGTGTAAGGTCAGGGGTTGAAAAGTAAATTGTGTGTCGTCAGCATAGAGGTGATATTTAAACCCAAGAGATGTGATTAGGTCACCTAGAGAGAGTGTGTAAAGAGAAAAGAGAATAGTTCCCAGGACAGAGCCCTAGGGTACCCCCACAGAGAGATCGATAGAGGAGGAGTGTTAGCAAAAGAGACACTGAAAGTACGATGGGAGAGGTAGGATGAGATCTAGGCTAGAGCTTTGTTACGAATACCAAGAGTATGGAGAATGTGAAGGAGAAGAGGGTGGTCCACGGTGTCAAATGCTACAGAGAGGTTGAGTGATATGAGCAGAGTGTAATGACCTCTGTCTTTGGCAGCATGGTGGTCATTAGTTATTTTAGTGAGGCCTGTTTCCGTCGAGTGAGCAGTGCGGAAGCCAGATTGTAGAGGGTCTAGGAGAGAATAGGTGTTGAGAAAATGGAGCAAGCGAGAGAATACAATATGTTCAAGGAGTTTAGAGGCAAAAGGCAGGAGGGAGACAAGTCGATAGTTGGAAAGACAGGTAGCAAAGGATGAGAAATGAATCTCTGTATGGTGCTTCTAATTCCCAGAATAGTGCAATGAAGGCAATATAGCCCAGGAGTCAAGGGTTGAGTCAAATCAATGAAAAAATGTATATATGTGACAGGGTATATAGCTCACCAAATAAAGCCTGATATGGACAGAAAGCATATAACCACCCTCAAAATGAAATAACAAAACAGCCCCTATATAAAAGGACTCCCAGTGCATTCACTATAGAGAGGGATGGTGTCCTGAACCAAAGGCTGAAGCCATGCAAATACCCTATAGTCACAGTCACAATGTAAGAAATACAGATAAATGACTCACATGATAGACCCCTTATGCTCCATATACGCGTGCATCCGTCCGTTGTGTAGATCAAATATGCGTAGGAAAGACAGGTAGGGTCAAGCATGCTGTTTTTGAGTAATGCTATAATGGTTGCATGCTTGAAGGAGGAGAGAAAGGTACCAGAGTAGAGGGAGGTATTAAATATCTGTGTGAGCATAGGGGTTATAGTAGGAACAAGATGTTTTAGGAGATGGGAGGGAATGGGGTCAAGAGGGCAAGTGGTAGAGGGAGAAGAGGAGATTAGCAGTGACACATCCTCCTCTGTGACAGCGTAAAAAGAGTCAAGGAAGGCAGGAGGGGTGTTAGGAAGCAGTGTAGGATGGGAGGAGGGAACAGAGGAGATGTTCTGACGAATGGATTCCACCTTTTCCTCGAAATAATCAGCAAAGTCCTGAGGTGAAATGGAGGAAGAGGAGGCAGCTGGGAGTGGTTTGAGTAGAGAGTCAAAGACAGAGAAGAGTTGGCGTGGGTTAGATTTGTGTGTTGATTAGTGAAGAAAAGTAGGCTTGTTTAGCTGGCGAGAGGGCAGAGTTTAAACAGGATAGCATAAATTTGTAGTGAATGAAGTCTGCGAGAGTGTGAGATTTCCTCCAGAGGTGTTCAGAGGAACGAGTGGTGGAGCGCAGCATGCACGTGTGGGAATTTTGCCAGGGTCTGAGGTTAGAAGGGCGAGGGCGACAGAGAAAGCGGGGCATGTAGATCAAGAGAGGAGGACAAGACAGAGTTGTAGTTCCTGATGAGGTTGTCAGGGTCTGGAGTAGAACTGAGAGAGGAGAGGGAGGAGCATAAAGTGGAATCAAAGGCTGGTAGGTTAATAGAGTGCAGGTTTCTGCAGAACCGGGGGGTAGATGGAGGTGGAGAAGGGGAGAAACGAGAGAGAGAAAATGAGATGAGGTGATGGTCAGAGAGAGGAAAGGGGGAAATGGAGAAATCAGAAAGAGAAAAGTTTTTAGTGAAAACCACTTCTAGGTAGTGGCCATCCTTGTGGGTGCTAGCTGCAATAAACTGTTGAAGGCCAAAAGAAGAGGTTAGAGAGAGAAAGCGGGAAGCCCAAGGGAGAGAGGGGCCATCAATGTGGCAGTTGAAGTCCCCAAGGAGAAGAACGGGGGAATCTGAAGAGAGAAAGAAAGAGAGCCAGGATTCAAAGTGAGAGAGTAAGGCAGAAGAGGGATGAGTAGAGGTAGGTGGGCGATAGATGACCGCCACATGGACAGGAAGAGGAGAGAAGATCTGGACAGTGTGAACCTCAAAGGAGGGAAAAGCAAGAGAGGAAGGAATAGGAAGGGTACGGTAATGGCTGAGAGAGGAGTGGAGTAGCCCCACACCTCCAACCCTG
Organism: Ascaphus truei; assembly: GCA_036426205.1. NCBI lineage: Eukaryota > Metazoa > Chordata > Amphibia > Anura > Ascaphidae > Ascaphus > Ascaphus truei. The sequence goes on along the minus strand of WSYH01002785.1, from coordinate 48,768 downwards.
CCATCAGGGCGCGGAGTGTGGGAGAAAAAAAGGCCACCATAGGAGAGGGCAGCTTCAAGAGCAGAGTCTGAGTGAGTGAGCCAGATCTCAGTTATAGCAAATATGAGCAGAGTGAGAGAAAAAGAAGTCTTGCACAGAGAGGAACTTGTTAGAGAGGGAGCGAGCATTCCAAAGGGCACAGGAGAAAGGGAGAGAGGAGGGAGGGTGGCAGGGGATGAGTATGAGGTTGGAGGGGTTGACACCAGAAGGAGTAGAAGTTGCATGTTGGAGGCGAGGACGAGCGCATGTAGGAATAAGGCAGGGACCAGGATTGGAAGAGATTGTCCCAGAAGCAAGGAGGAGAATCATGGATAGAAATAGGATGTGTGAGGATCATTTGTAGGGGTGTGTTTTAGTGCAGGGGATATAGCTGTGTGGTGTCAGAGGACGCAGGTAAGAAAGGAGTTCATGTGAACTGAGAAGTGGGGAAGGAAGGAGAGATGGAGATATATGAATAGAGTTGGAGACACGGGGCTGGTAGAAATGAAGTGCGTATTTTGAAAAGAAGAGAGGCCAGAGCAAATATAGCAGCGGCGTGACAGTAATAGTTTAGTGCTGAGATGTGTGGTCTGGGATAGAAAATGTACACCTTTCCAACATAGTTCAAATCCAGGATTGAGGGCCAGTAATGTGTAGTCTGCTTGTTTTCACTCCTGTTAAACTCCCTGTTAAACTCCACACTGCTTGCCACTTAGAACTTGGGCCACTTTGAAGCTTGGGCTGCATTCGCAGCTAGGGCTGCTCTGTCAGCCCTTATAAAAGGCCTAATAATTAGTACACCAGAGTTGGTATAACTGGATTTTATTTGATACACAGCAGGATAACACAGGATACAGTCCCTGAATATAGTACCCGGCTGGAGGCCTTGAATACCCCTCCTCCATATACCTTACCCCCTAATAGGGCAATGCCTCAGCCTACTCCTTCTTTGGAGAGGTTCTCTGCTGCGTCCTCATTGCAGGGAGGGCAGCCCAGAACAACCCAGTTAAACCATTACTCTAACCTAGAGGGAAACACCCTCCTTCCCAGGGGAGTGACTTGTAAGCTGGCCTGCCTACAGTCATAGACCCCCCTTACAATAGCAGGCTATTCCTGAACTTTAATGGGAATACACACACAGTATAAAAGGCCCTACAGGATTTACTCCCAGCACTGCCCACTCTTTACTGGGACACACAGTGCTAGAGGGGCCAGAGAATCAGTAGCCCAGGGGGACTTGGCTACATATAGTATATTTTTTACTCTATAAATCTTCGCTCTATAAAGCCATTATATAGTATTTGGTGCTGTGTGCATATTTTCCAATTTATCTTTCCTTTTCTATTTTAGTTGGCCGCTATTATGTAATACATTTCTGGTCATAAGTATTTGGTTATTATGTATTTATTTTGTTCTTGTCACTATAGTGATCATTAAAATCATTTATATTATTTATAATATGTTTAATATTGAATGTGCTACAAACCAACACAAACAGAGCCCTGTGATACACCCAATGGCAAAAATACACAGTGAAATACCTATACAAACGAGCCAACGAGAATTCTAAAACTTGCCATAAACTAGCCTTAAACTAGCCAGTTTACAGGCTGGGTACATGCTGGGTACATGCTGGGTACATGCTGGGTACATGCTGGGTACAGGCTGTGTACATGCTGGGTACATGCTGGGTACATGCTGGGTACATGCTGGGTACAGGCTGTGTACATGCTGGGTACATGCTGGGTATATGCGGGTAATGCTGGGTACATGCTGGGTACAGATGCTGGTTAGAGGCTGTGTACATGCTGGGTATATGCTGGGTACATGCTGGGTACATGCTGGGTTTACATCTGGGTATATGCGGGTACAGTGCTGGTACATGCTGGGTACATGCGGGTAATGCTGGGTACATGCTGGATACATGCTGGGTAAGCTGGTACAGCTGGGTACATGCTGGGTACATGCGGGGTACATGCGGGTATATGCTGGGTACATGCTGGGTACATGCTGGGTACATGCTGGGTAGAGGCTGTGTACATGCTGGGTATATGCTGGGTACATGCTGTGTACATGCTGGGTACATGCTGGGTACATTTCAGTGACATTTCTGCAGAGACTAATGGCCCATCGGATTGACACAGCAGTGGTCCCTGGCAGTCCCATTCAGTTTGAATGGGACTACCAGGGACCCCCGCTGTTAATCTGATGGGCCTTTAGTCTGTCTGCAGAAATGTGTGAAATGTTGCAGCATATACCCAGCATGTACCCAGCATGTACCCAGCATGTACACAGCATGTACCCAGCATGTACCCAGCATGTACCCAGCATGTACCCAGCATGTACACAGCATGTACACAGCATGTACCCAGCATGTACCCAGCATGTACCCAGCATGTACCCAGCATGTACCTGGGTCTTTTTGGAGATTGCCCCAGGTTTGTTTTAGAATAATCGTTGACACTACATTATATCTCTTGAATAAAAGGGTCATTCAGTTTAACACTTTGGCCAATGCATTGTAAGCCTGTGAGCCCCTTCAAGGCATGACCACAAAATCACAGGTCGTGATTGTGGTCATGCCTTGAAGGTTCTCACAGGCTTACAATGCTTTGGCCAAAGTGTTAAACTAAATGGGGGGACCGCTGTGCCGGGGGACCGCTGTGCCGGGGGACCGCTGTGCCGGGGGGACCGCTGTGCCGGGGGGACCGCTGTGCCGGGGGACCGCTGTGCCGGGGGACCGCTGTGTGGATGCATATTTTAGGAGGTGCCCGGATCTGAAAGTGGAATTACGTCACACGCCTCTATTCAAGAGATATATAGGTATTTCACTGTGTATTTTTGCCATTGGATGTAGCACTGGGCTCTGTTTGTTTGTTGTATATATTGCCATGCCCAGTAGCACTCCATTTCTGGCATTTATATGCATATATATATATATATATATATAGTGGTAATTTTTGAGGCTTATATGAGCTTACTGGGTATTTGTGTGTTTAATATTGAATGTGTTTAGCATTCCATAAATTTTTATCGTTGTGATTTATTGTTCATAATAATTTATCTATATGATTGTTTCATTTAAGCAACAACTATTAAAGGTTATGTTTTTTATGCAATTATGTTTATTAGTATATTCATTATGCTTATTTATTGTTCAATCTCCCTTATGTTATTATATCTCTCATAAGTTGTATTATACATTTTTAATTGTGTTAGTCTCTTGTTGCGTTTGTTATGCCAATTCATTCACAGTCACTCATATCTACCCATAAAGGGTACAAATTGAATTATCAATTAATCAATCAAACAATTAGGTTTGGACTATATATGGGGTGGATGATCGCCCCATTCTTTATCCCTGATGAAGTCGCTGATATTCTAGTGACGAACCACGTAGGACTATTGCCCTTGGACTATCTGTCAGGAACCTGTTTCATTGTTATTACGGTGGAGAGATGTGGAACCAGGAGAGCGCTAACGCACTGTATGCTGGTGGTAACGGCTACGTATGTGGGCATGCACTAAGAATCCGGGCGGAAGTGCGAAGGAGTTCCAAGATCCGGACGCCGCCCACGGCCATAATGGGAATCAAGCACCTGGATCAGCCGAAGGCAGAACAAGGTAGGGATCACGGCCCCCCACGCCGAGTGGTCGAAAAGGGAGATGATAGATGGGCACCACCGACCAGGGTACTAAGAGGGGGGCAGGTGACTCGAGAGAAGCGGAGGCACGGCGGGACGGGGTCTATCAGATGGGAAGGGCCTGTGACCGAAAGAGGTTGACGGATGCCGGAGACAGCCAGCTTGTGAAATGAGGGACGCTGTGTGGATGCATATTTTAGGAGGTGCCCGGATCTGAAAGTGGAATTACGTCACACGCCTCCAGTCACGAGATTCAAGCTACAAACCGACAGTGGAATCAGCAGGATATTCGTATCAGCATGGATATACCTCCAATGCACACGATCTACCCAATTTCTGTGAGTGGCCTGATTTTAGCTCGTGTATATTAAAACCATTTACTATTTACACTATGGAGTCCGCGCTGTCCCTTTTTGTTTTATAAATATATATAATCAAAAATGAATAGATGATACCGTTCTGTGGCTAACGAAATGCTTTTATTTGTGTGAGCTTTCGAGATACACCGATCTCTTCTTCACGGTGTTACATTGAATAAAGCAGGCAAGGGTTTTACGTAAAAACAGTGCATATTGGAATGTTATCTGTGACTAGAGCCTATCCCTTTCCCTTGTGTAGTATGTGATTTATGACTTGAGGTGCTAAATTGTCCCTGAATGTGAGTGATGTAAGAGTGAGTGTGTGTGTGTATGTATGTCAATATAAATAAATAAAGAGCCCACAGTGTAACAGCGCTTAACAAAAGGTGTGTGTGGAGTGGGAGTGAATATCAATGGTGTGGGTAGGTGTGGAAATGTAAGAGGGTGTTGCATTACTTAAAGTGTGTGTAGATACTATGTGGTCCCTATTGGTATATAGGGATGGAATTACATAGAGTATTTGTATTTGTAAGAGACAGCTGTGTGTACATACATATAGCGCAGTATGTATAGACTGTGAGGATTCGCCATCCCGGCAGTTCTGTCCCATTAACCCTCACCTCTCTTGCAGGTTCCAGAGGCGGTCCTTTCAGGCATTCCAGAGAGGGTTCTCGTGCATGGTGCACGGAGGTGCGTGGTTCCCGTCTTTCCCCGCGGTTCCCAAGTCTAGGCTACGCGGTCCCTCCAGCAGCGGTGACACGTTACGCATGCGCGGTGAATGTTCCTCCTGGTCTTCCGTTGCCTCCATTCCCTGACTCCGCCCAGACCCTGATGACAGCGATGGGTGGAGCAGCAGCCGCACACGCCCCTTCCCCTTCATGTCTGGTCCTGCCTCCGGTATCCACCCCCATACTGACACGGGTGTTGTGACGCGTGCGACTGGTGCGCGACATAGTCGCCAACGTGATGCACGGGTTGCGCTTGTGGGTCCACCAGAGGACCCACCCCCATGCTTAATCAGCTGCACAATGGGACGCACTTGCGCGATCCAGCAGCCTATCGGTGAGGCCTCCCTTACTTCCTGGTTGCCTCCCATTGGTGGGAGGACCTATTTATACCCTCTCTATGCTCTCTTGCCTTGCCGAGCATAACTCCTGTTTGTGTGATGCTAGTCTCATTGCCTTGTGCTTATCTGCCTGAACCTTGCTGCCTGACCCTGCCTGGATACTACTCTGTGATACTCTCCTGCACTGACCTTGGCTTGGATTGACTACTCTACTCTCTCCTGCACTGACCCTGGCTTGGCTCTATGACTCCTCTACGCTCTCCAATCCTGACTCTGGCTACGTACCATGACGATGCGCTAATCTATACTCCAAGAGCCGGCAAGTACCTCATTACGCCGTCTTCTATTACCCTGATCCGGCTTGCAAGACTATCCTACACTCTAGACATGCCCTCGCGGTTGTGGTTGGCGTTCTATACAATCCAACCAATAGTATAGTCCAATGTGGGTGGCAGGAAATCCTGAGTGGAATCTTCAATGAAGCCTCACAGAAAGACACACAAACATATAAGACAAAAACAAAAAAAATAGACAAAAGAAAAAGATCATAGTGTAACTCATAAAACAAGACAAAAGTCTAAAAATCACTGAAAAGATGGGCAAAAGGATAAATTACAATGCGGTGCGAGGGCAGGGGGAGCGCCCAGACAGGCAGGAACAGCGTGCAGCCAGGGGTGGATGATTAATGTCAATAGCCAAGGATAGAACCACCCTTGGCTACTGACATTAATCTCCTTGGCTACTGACATTAATCATCCACCCCTGGCTGCACGCTGTTCCTATTAGACCTGCCTTCTAGCTTCCCGAGCTCTGCTGCCTGTCTGGGCGCTCCCCCTGCCCTCGCGCCGCATTGTGACGTCACCGGCACATCACGCGACCTGGTGGTCTGTGTGCACGGTGTCGGCGTCTCTCCGAGCGGCGTGGAGTTCTGGTTCCTCTTAGTGACACCTTCACCTACCTTGAGGGTCTGTGTGTTGGCAGTGGCGATCACTCTGGCAGTGTGGATCTTCTGAGTTCGTGCGGTTCCATCCCCTGCAGAGGCTCCAGTCTGACTTCCAGGACAGTTGTTCAAAAGGTCATTTTTAATCAGCTTTGCTGTAAGTAGGTTTTTAATTTTACCCCTACCGGATGATTTAGCTTTATTAGCGTCTCTAGCCCAATGGACATTTGTTTATTGTTATATTTTAGTTAATTGCATTAAATCTGTAATTTATCCTTTTGCCCATCTTTTCAGTGATTTTTTAGACTTTTGTCTTGTTTTATGAGTTACACTATGATCTTTTTCTTTTGTCTCTTTTTTTGTTTTTGTCTTATATGTTTGTGTGTCTTTCTGTGAGGCTTCATTGAAGATTCCACTCAGGATTTCCTGCCACCCACATTGGACTATACTATTGGTTGGATTGTATAGAACGCCAACCACAACCGCGAGGGCATGTCTAGAGTGTAGGATAGTCTTGCAAGCCGGATCAGGGTAATAGAAGACGGCGTAATGAGGTACTTGCCGGCTCTTGGAGTATAGATTAGCGCATCGTCATGGTACGTAGCCAGAGTCAGGATTGGAGAGCGTAGAGGAGTCATAGAGCCAAGCCAGGGTCAGTGCAGGAGAGAGTAGAGTAGTCAATCCAAGCCAAGGTCAGTGCAGGAGAGTATCACAGAGTAGTATCCAGGCAGGGTCAGGCAGCAAGGTTCAGGCAGATAAGCACAAGGCAATGAGACTAGCATCACACAAACAGGAGTTATGCTCGGCAAGGCAAGAGAGCATAGAGAGGGTATAAATAGGTCCTCCCACCAATGGGAGGCAACCAGGAAGTAAGGGAGGCCTCACCGATAGGCTGCTGGATCGCGCAAGTGCGTCCCATTGTGCAGCTGATTAAGCATGGGGGTGGGTCCTCTGGTGGACCCACAAGCGCAACCCGTGCATCACGTTGGCGACTATGTCGCGCACCAGTCGCACGCGTCACAACACCCGTGTCAGTATGGGGGTGGATACCGGAGGCAGGACCAGACATGAAGGGGAAGGGGCGTGTGCGGCTGCTGCTCCACCCATCGCTGTCATCAGGGTCTGGGCGGAGTCAGGGAATGGAGGCAACGGAAGACCAGGAGGAACATTCACCGCGCATGCGTAACGTGTCACCGCTGCTGGAGGGACCGCGTAGCCTAGACTTGGGAACCGCGGGGAAAGACGGGAACCACGCACCTCCGTGCACCATGCACGAGAACCCTCTCTGGAATGCCTGAAAGGACCGCCTCTGGAACCTGCAAGAGAGGTGAGGGTTAATGGGACAGAACTGCCGGGATGGCGAATCCTCACAGTCTATACATACTGCGCTATATGTATGTACACACAGCTGTCTCTTACAAATACAAATACTCTATGTAATTCCATCCCTATATACCAATAGGGACCACATAGTATCTACACACACTTTAAGTAATGCAACACCCTCTTACATTTCCACACCTACCCACACCATTGATATTCACTCCCACTCCACACACACCTTTTGTTAAGCGCTGTTACACTGTGGGCTCTTTATTTATTTATATTGACATACATACACACACACACTCACTCTTACATCACTCACATTCAGGGACAATTTAGCACCTCAAGTCATAAATCACATACTACACAAGGGAAAGGGATAGGCTCTAGTCACAGATAACATTCCAATATGCACTGTTTTTACGTAAAACCCTTGCCTGCTTTATTCAATGTAACACCGTGAAGAAGAGATCGGTGTATCTCGAAAGCTCACACAAATAAAAGCATTTCGTTAGCCACAGAACGGTATCATCTATTCATTTTTGATTATATATATTTATAAAACAAAAAGGGACAGCGCGGACTCCATAGTGTAAATAGTAAATGGTTTTAATATACACGAGCTAAAATCAGGCCACTCACAGAAATTGGGTAGATCGTGTGCATTGGAGGTATATCCATGCTGATACGAATATCCTGCTGATTCCACTGTCGGTTTGTAGCTTGAATCTCGTGACTGGAGGCGTGTGACGTAATTCCACTTTCAGATCCGGGCACCTCCTAAAATATGCATCCACACAGCGGTCCCCCGGCACAGCGGTCCCCCGGCACAGCGGTCCCCCCGGCACAGCGGTCCCCCCGGCACAGCGGTCCCCCGGCACAGCGGTCCCCCGGCACAGCGGCTCAGGATTTCCTGCCACCCACATTGGACTATACTATTGGTTGGATTTATTTTTATTGGAGGCGCCGGTTATCTGTATTCTTTGTCTTTATTGGTCTGTGTATACCATATTTCCCTCAGGCAGCCCCTACTTTAATTTTAAAGTTTATTGTAATCACCTCTGTCACTTACATTGTCACAGTTTTGTATTTTAGCATTAGCGCTTATTCACTGCCCTCTCCCTTGTTCTATACAATTCCCTACCTCAGCCTCGCGGTCGCACCTCGTTTGTGGTGAACTACGCGTTACAGTACGCTCGGCCAAACAAACTTCAACCCCACTGAGGTAGGAAGAGTCCTGAGTACGCACACAAATGCCTTGTCCGGTCTTGAAAATAGATGGGAGTCTAATGACCAGAATTTAAGAACCCTCCGGGAGGACTTTAGAACCTTATCCCTCCATCTGCAAGGGCCACGCACGGACCCCGTGCAATCGGTCACTAGTACCCCTCTCTTGCCTGTTCATCTGTCTGAACCTAGACTTCCCACGTCCAATCGGTATGGGGGAATTCCTCACGAGTGCCGAGGTTTCCTTAATCAATGTTTTATTCAGTTCAAGATGAACCCTTCCCGCTTTTCTTCTCCTCATTCCAGGGTAGCCTACATAATCTCTCTCCTCACAGATGACGCTCTTGCCTGGGCTTCCCCCATCTGGGAGCGAAGATCTGACCTCGCCCAAAGCATTGGAGCCTTTACCAAGGAATTCCGCAGGGTGTTGGATACACCAGGTCGAAAGGTATCTGCTGCTTCTGCACTATTCTTTATTTCTCAGGGTGCTCGCTCTGTCGCCCGTTATGCACTCGAGTTTAGGACTATTGCCACAGAGACGGATTGGAAAGGAGAATCTTTGTCCGCTGCCTTCTGGCAGGGATTATCTGAGACTGTGAAAGATGAACCTGCGACTCATGATCAGCCTACCGACCTGGAGGATCTCATTGCGGTCTGCATCAAGGTGGGCCATCGCCTCCAGGAGAGAAGGACGGAGAGACGTCTTCATCGCACGACTTCTTCCAGGATAAACCCCAACCAAGTGGGTCAGTTTGAACTTCCTGCTTCAGATTCTTCTGAACCTATGCAGTTGGGAGTTACTACTCTTTCGCGCACTGAGAAGCAACGCCGCATAGATGCTGGACTTTTTCTGTATTGTGGGGGTCCTGGACATTTTGCCTTTTCTTGCCCCAACAAGGCGGGAAATGCAAGGTTCCCATGAGGCCTAGCGGAGTCTTATTGGGAACAATCTCTGTTCCCCTATAGCTACTTCTAATCCCACAAAGATCCTTGTACCTATCTCCTTGTCTGGTGAAGGATTCTGTCTCTACTTTGGCCTTTCTTGACTCGGTGCTGAGGGCAACTTTATTGATGAAGCTTTTGCAGAGCATCACAAGATCCCTTTAGTGTGCAAGAAGAACCCCATCGCTCTGGAGGCCATTGATGGTAGACCACTTCAGCCTGCCTTCATCTCATTGGAGACTCCAACCATTCAGCTAAGGTCGGTGTATAATCATGTAGAAAACATTTCGTTAGATGCCATTCACACTCCCTCTATTGCAGTGATATTGGGACTACCCTGATTACAAATTAATAATCCACAGGTTGATTGGGCCAGCAAGGAACCTATTCGGTGGAGTTCACACTGCGAACAAAATTGTCTTAATGGTTCAAGTACCGTTTGTGCCACTACGGTATCAGAAGATAAAGAAAGAGTACAATTGCCGAAGGAGTACATCGACTTCAAGGATGTCTTCAACAAAGTCAAGTCAGAGATACTTCCTCCACATCGCCCCTACGATTGTCCATCAAATTACTTCTAGGTACTACACCGCCCAAAGGAGCTTCATATTCTTTGTCTATGCCTGAAACCAAAGCCTTGAAGGAATATATCACTGAGAACCTTCTGAGGGGCTTCATCCGCAAATCCACATCTCCCGCTGCGGCCTTGTATTGACTACCGTGGACTTAACAGAATTACTATTAAAAATCGCTATCCTCTTCCCCTTATATCCGAACTCTTTGAACATCTTCAAGGGACTAAAATCTTCTCCAAATTGGATCTACGGGGTGCGTATAACCTCATCAGAATCCGTCAGTGCGACGAATGGAAAATTGCATTCAATACCCGGGATGGACATTATTAGTTTTGGTCATGCCTTTCGGTCTTTGCAATGCCCGACTGTGTTCCAAGATTTTGTCAATGAGATATTCAGAGATCTTCTCAACTCTTTTGTAATTAGTACTTGGATGATGTTCTTATTTTTTCTAAGTCTCTAGAGGAACATATTGGACGTCAAACAAGTATTACTTTTATTACGAGAGAATCATTTATTCGCTAAACTTGAAAAGTGTCACTTTCATCAATCTTCTACTGTTTTCTTAGGGTACATTTTTTCGGACTCTGGCCTCACGAGGGATCCTGCCAAGGTCAAAGCGGTTTGGACTGGCCACAACCCACCATGCTCAAGGCTGTACAGCGCTTCTTAGGGTTTTCAAATTATTACCACAGATTTATTCAGAATTTCTCTTCTTTAGTAGCTCCCCTGACGGCTCTTACCAAGAAAGGAGCAAATCCCTCGGCCTGGTCTTCTGTTGCAGTTAAGTCTTGTGATCTTTTAAAGAAAGCGTTCGTATCCGCCCCGGTTCTGGTTCATCTGGATCCCAAGCTCCCCTTTACCCCCGAGGTGGATGCATCTGATGTTGGGGTGGGTGCTGTTCTATCCCAGAGGAAGAACCGTCAGGCCAGGTTACATCCTTGTGCTTTTTTCTCCAAAAAATTTCCGCCGCCGAACGTAACTATGATATTGGTAATCGAGAACTCTTGGCCATGAAACTTGCGTTAGAAGAATGGAGACATCTGCAAGAAGGTATGAGATGCCTACTACAATTCTTATGGATCACAAGAGTTTTTTGTATATCGAGGGAGCTTGACGCCTAGGAGCCCGCCAAGCCAGATGGTCACTCTTCTTTTCAAGGTTCAACTTTATCTCTTAACTTCCTGGCACAAAAAATGTTAAAGCAGATGCTCTGTCTCATCAATTTTCTCTTGAGGATAATTCTGAGGACCAACTCAAATCTATCCTTCCATCCAAACTTATCCTTTCATCCACTAACTTTGAGGCGTTAATGGATATTGTTCTTCAGCAAAATCAGGTGCCGGATAACCTTGCGGTTCTTGAAGGTCGGCTGTTCACTTCTCCTTCTTTGCGCAAACAGGACCTAGAATGGGGACACTCTTCCAAATCAGCTGGTCATCCTGGGGCTAAAAGGACTTTGGACCTCATCTCCCGGACTTTCTGTGGCCTCGGATGCAGAAGGATGTTAAGGACTTTGTACTTGCGTGCCCAACATGTGCCAGGACTAACACGCCTAGAAATCTTCCTGCCGGGCTACTTCAGCCATTGCCTATTCCAGTTCTACCATGGACACACTTATCCATGGATAAGTACCACTCAAAGGCTTGCCTAGCTCCCCCAAACTTGCTGAGATATTCATCAAGGAGATCTTTCGTCTTCACGGGGTTCCTACAGTGATTGTATCTGATAGAGGATCGCAGTTCGTATCTAAATTTTGGCGCTCTTTTTGTCTTCAGTTTGGCATATCTCTCCACTTTTCTTTAGGGTATCATCTGCAGACTAATTGACAGATGGAGAGGACTAATCAGTCATTAGAGCAATTCATTCTGTGCTTCGTGTCTGATTCCCTGGAAGATTGGTCGGATCTCCTTCCTTGGGCGGAATTCGCACACAATAATCTTCGCAATGAATCAACCACGGAATTTCCTTTTTTCATCAATTACGGATTCCATCCAGCTACTCTTCCTCTTACAGTCTCTACCTCTGGGATCTCAGCCGCTGACGACAGGATCAGGGAACTTCAAGTTCTATGGAAAAGTACGCAAAGACACATCAAAACTGCCGTTGAGCGACAGAAACATCAGCTGATCGCCACCGTAGACCCGCTCCTAGATTCAAACCCGGTGACAAAGTCTGGCTGTCTTCTAAAAATATTAGGTTAAAAGTCCCGTTAATGAAGTTTGCTCCCAGATTTCTCGTACCGTTCTCCATTTCTGAAAAAATCAATCCGGTAGCGTATCATTTGTCTTTGCCTCCATCCATGAGAATTCCCTCTGTGTTTCATGTGTCCTTGCTCAAACCAGTGATGCGCGGGTTACGCGTGGCGAGCGCTCATCATCCATAGGTCCCACCCCCATGCTTAATCGGCTGCACAATAGGACGCACCTGCACGATCCAGCAGCCTATCGGTGAGGCCTCCCTTACTTCCTGGTTGCCTCCCATTGGTGGGAGGACCTATTTATACCCTCTCTATGCTCTCCTTCCTTGCCGAGCATAACTCCTGTTTGTATGATGCTAGTCTCATCGCCTTGTGCCTGTCTGCCTTAACCTTGCTGCCTGACCCTGCCTGGATACTACTTTGTGATACTCTCCTGCACTGACCTTGGCTTGGATAAGACTACTCTACTCTCTCTTTGCACTAACGCTGGCTTTGGAACCACGACAACGCTGCTCACATGCACTGACCCTGGCTTGGCTCTACGACTACACTACGCTCTCCAATCCTGACTCTGGATACGTACCCGAACCCACTAAGCTATACTCCAAGACCCGGCAAGTACCTCATTACACTATCTTCTATTACCCTTATCCGGCTTGCAAGACTATCCTACACTCTAGAAGTGCCCTTGCGGTTGTGGTTGGCATTCTATACAATTCCCTACCTCAGCCCTGCAGTCGCGCATTGTTTGTGGTGAGCTACACGTTACATGGACATGGCCTTTAGCACTCATGGGAAGAGAGTTCTCTCGTGTCAGTAGTGAATCATAAAACTGCGGTCTTGGTTTAGGCCACCGCTAAGTGTCCCGAACAGTTGCATACATTTGTATTCATTCAACCGTCTCTCTTTCGGTGTTCTAAGATTACCTTTGAGTATGGTCACCTTCAGATTGTTCATTTTATGGCCAGAGTCAGAGAAATGTTCGACGACAGGACTGTCTCTTGTTCCGCGTGTGATGCTGTGGAGATGCAGAATCATTTTCTTGTTTAGCCCCCGTCCCATCTCACCTATGTAGTAACAGTCCCTGGGCATTTCATGCACATGATGAGGTACATGACATTGCTGGAGTAACAGGTGAACCTTCCTCTGATATTGTATTCCAGATTCCAGTGTGGTATTTGTATTGTGCCCGCTGTGTGTAAAATTGCGCAGGTTTTGCATCTTGCGTCCTGGCATGGTCTTGTCCCACATTCAGTTGTACTGTTGAATACTTTGCTCCTCTCCAGAATTCTCTTGAGATTATGGGGTTGTCTGTATGATAATAAGGGTGTTTCAGGGAAGACCTGTTGCAGTCTTGTATCTTCCTGAATAATGGGTTGTAGTTCCCTGGCGATCTTGCGTAGGGCTCATAGGTGTGGGTTATATGTGATCACCAAAGGTACCCTGTCGCTTGTCTCTTTCTGTCTTTATTCAAGGAGATCAATTCTTGGTATTCTGGTGGCTTTGTGGATTTGCTGGTCTACAATTCTGTGGTTATATCAATGGTGTATGAAATCCGATTTTAATACTGTAATCCGCTGGCCTCCGTCTGCGTGTGTCGGAGCATATTCGGTTGTATCATATGGCTTGACTGTAGATGGTTGCATACTTAGTGTGTGTGGGGTGGGCAAATAGCTGGCTCTGTCTGTAGGTTTGCGGCATACAGAAGTCTGTAGTTGATTGTTCTGTATAGTAATTGTGGTGTCTAGGAAATATACTTTGTCTGGGGAATGGGTGAGTTTGAGGTTGATGGTCGGGTGGAATATATATATGTATGTGTGTGGATCACTGTTTATTTTAATTAATATTTCACATTTAATTCACTATCACTCTTGATAATATTATGAACGAATATTCACTATCTATAATATAACCTAATACATTACAAGATTGGCGTAAAGCAGATGTGGTGCCCATATTTAAAAAGGGAGCTAGATCAAAACTGGGAAATTACAGACCTGTAAGTCTGACTTCAATAGTAGGGAAACTACTTGAAGGTTTAATACGGGATAATATTCAGGAATACCTAATGGAAATCAAAATTATTTGTAATAGTCAGCATGGATTTATGAAGGATAGATCTTGCCAAACTAACCTTATTTGTTTCTTTGAGGAGGTAAGTAGGAATTTAGACAAGGGTAATGCAGTTGATGTGGTCTACTTAGATTTTGCAAAGACTTTTGAAACGGTTTCACACAAGATGTTGGTGTACAAAATAAAGAAAATTGGATTCAGTAATAATATATGCACCTGGATTGAAAACTGGTTAAAGGACAGACAACAGAGGGTTGTCATAAATGGAACTTTTTCAGGTTGGGCTAAAGTCGTGAGTGGAGTACCTCAAGGATCGGTACTGGGACCCCTGCTTTTTAACTTGTTTATTAATGACCTTGAGGTTGGGATCGAGAGCAAAGTCTCCATCTTTGCTGATGATACTAAATTGTGCAAGGTAGTAGAATCAGAGCAGGATGTAATTTCTCTTCAGAAGGACTTGGAGAGACTGGAAACGTGGGCAGGTAAATGGCAGATGAGGTTTAATACAGATAAATGTAAGGTTATGCATTTGGGATGCAAGAATAAAAAGGCGACTTACAAATTAAATGGAGATATATTGGGGGAATCCTTGACGGAGAAGGATTTAGGAGTGCTTGTAGACAGCAGGCTTAGCAATAGTGCCCTATGTCATGCAGTAGCTGCAAAGGCAAACAAGATCTTATCTTGCATCAAACGGGCAATGGATGGAAGGGAAGTAAACATAATAATGCCCCTTTGCAAGGCATTAGTAAGACCACACCTTGAATATGGAGTACAATTTTGGGCACCAATCCTAAGAAAAGACATTATGGAACTAGAGAGAGTGCAGAGAAGAGCCACCAAATTAATAAAGGGGATGGACATTCTAACTTATGAGGAGAGACTAGCTAAATTAGATTTATTTACATTAGAAAAGAGGCGTCTAAGAGGGGATATGATAATTATATACAAATATATTCAGGGACAATACAAGGAGCTTTCAAAATAATTATTCATCCCACGGGCAGTACAAAGGACTCAGGGCCATCCCTTAAGTTTGGAGGAAAGGAAATTTCACCAGCAACAAAGGAAAGGGTTCTTTACAGAAAGGGCAGTTAAAATGTGGAATTCCTTACCCATGGAGACTGTGATGGCAGATACAATAGATTTGTTAAAAAAAAGGTTGGACATCTTTTTAGATGGGAAAGGTATACAGGGATATACCAAATAAGTATACATGGGAAGGATGTTGATCCAGGGATTAATCCGATTGCCAATTCTTGGAGTCAGGAAGGAATTATTTTTCCCCTTAATGGGGTTTTTTGTTTGCCTTCCTCTGCATCAATAAGTAAGTATAGATATAGGCTAAAGTATCTGTTGTCTAAATTTAGCATAGGTTGAACTTGATGGACCTACGTCTTTTTTCAACCTCATCTACTATGTAACTATGTAACATTTTAAAATCATGTGAAAATATTTTTTATTATTAGCACTCATTAGTAATCACAGAACACTAATATATAGTTAATTAAGTTCAATTGTGCCTTCGATAGTTGGATTCAGCATCATTATGCCTCTCATATACAGATGATAGTCATTTGCATTGGTCACAGCTAATGTAACATGATTCAAATTGATTGGCTCTTAAAGGCCATTTAAACTCACTGCAGCCCCATCATGTGTACTCCTGACGAAGCACGCAGTGTGAAAAGTGTAGAGGTCACGAGGGGCTGCTACATGAGTTGCTATTCGTGAAATGGTCGATCGGTAGGAGAGAGTAACGTATACAGCTGACAGAGTCTACGGCTCCGGACCTGCTACATCTTCTCCTTCGGCTGCACTTCTGGATCTCCCGGTCACCTCTAGCACCCAATTTTAAACCAGTTGTACGTTTTAATTATTGTAATTTTGTTATGTAATTGTGCATATTGTTTTGAAAAGTGTAGTCCTTCCGTGGACATTTTTTATACAATCCCGTATACTGTATCTCAGTGCACTTTCCGCTTCTTCTCTTATTTGCTGCATTGTGACCTTCGTCAGGGGGCTCATAGTATAGGCGATTGTGGAGATCTCCTGCGGACGGTTGCAAGAGATCTGCAGTTCACTTCAGGAACATGGGACAGCGCAAGCGCAGAAATCCTTGTACTTTACAAAGGCAGCAGTAGATGAGGCAATCAATGCAATTTCTACATCTGTTGCTTACAAAAATACCAGGAGTGACACACTCTCCTGCTCTGCCTACAGCCTCTCCCCAACATGCCAAAAATATAGTTAGAACCATCCTCAGATCCATAGACTATAGAGAGTGGGGATAATTTAATATGCTTAAGTGCATGAGAGCAGGGTAGTCCTATACCCCAGATAACAATAAAAATCTCCAGCGCTAAAAGAAAAAGAAATATCCACACTATATGGTGAATCAAAAAGGCGTTGGTGTATTGGCTGAATTCAAAACACAAATGGGGAGGACTCAGGCAGGAGATGAAGAAGAGGGTAAGGCCAGTGGGAGCAGGGAAAGGTATATAAAAGGGGGAATATGACATGGGTCTAGTGATAAGAAATACAGAGAAGGTATGGAAAATCGACCGAGGAAACCAGAAACTACACACAAACCACCACTCCAGCCTGTTAGAATGAGGGTTAATGGGTCAGAGGTCCAGTCCTGGCACCCAAGATACCATCACCAAATACTCAGAAATGGCACACCAGACTTTAAAGGGCTGGGGAGATTCACTTCGATCACTGGAGGCTTTAAAAGGTCTGAATAAGGGCCCAACTCATTGCATGTGATACTTCTACTTGGTGCCCAGCTGGCTGACCGACTACTAGATGAATGACTGGACGACAGATACCGTGCTCTGGACATCACAAAGACCTAGGTTACATCATTTTTACCCTGTTGGAGACCTATCAATGCTCAACTCTACAATATGGGGGTTTTGGGTAGAGAATATAATTCTGTTAACTGCCTGGTCAGACCGCGGACAACAAAGGGTTCCAGTGGGTGAAATATTGAGCCTTGTCATGGTACCGAGTACAGTAAGTCTTGCTACTTATAATCTTTCCGAGCCTGGCATTATAGTGTTTTTTTCCTTGTATGACATTGCGTGTAATTCAGAAATTACACTTCCTCCTTTTTGATCCGCCTTTCAATGTGTGGATATTTATTTTTATTTTAGAGCTGGAGGTTAGAACACATACATATTCATTGTTATCTGTATTACCCAAAAGCCAGGGTGTGCAGCGCACAGCAATGAATGAAGAGAGCAGGTCTTGCAAAGCGATCCTTTATTGGTAAGTCATCATAAATAGGGAGCAGCAGCAAACCTTCTACGCGTTTCGTTCCAAAGAACCTTATCAAGAAGTGCTGTACATAGTAAAAGCAACGATTTAAATGCAGCTGACTGCCGTTATTTCGCGCCAAATGGTGACGTCACTAAGCGTCACTAACCAATGAGAGATATGATCACCGCGCACAATAAACATGTAGAGAATGAGTAAATAAACACCAAGGTTTCCTACTTTTTTATGACTGAAAAGTATTATTTTTACCTAATGATACCACTTCCTATGCGTACTATTTGCTAAAACGATCGAAATGAAAGAAATTGCCAAATGTATCCAATTTATGAAATTTGAGGGCCCAGTAAGACTGTGATGAACCCTACACCTGTCACTGTGTGCATGAGAAGACATGGTGTGCTTACCCATAGTCACACATCTACATGTTTGCACTATAATGACTGCTCATTCGTGCTGCTGTTATTTTGGGGGCCTGGCAAAGAAATTGAAGGCATAATAACAAGCTGAGTGACTTGGTGCATAGATTTGTGTTGGCTGGTGGTTTCCCGGTAGTGCATCTTGTCAGTTGGAGAAACACATTATTGGGAAGATGTGGATCATGTAACCGGAATAGTAAACATTAAATACAATTCCCCATATCATTTCATTTAAGGAAGTAGATACATTATTGGAACATACAAAATAATGTATCGGGAAACTGCCAGCCAAATAACATCTAATATTTCAAATAGAAGAAAAAGTACCCTCGATTTGTCAGGGCTCATCAATGGTCACATTGATGAGGGGACTACTGTCCCCTGTGCCGAGGGGACTACTGTCCACACATTTATCAGTAGTTATGTTGTCAACAATGGTATCGGTTTAATGTGTTTCATTATGATTGGTTGCTAGTCAGTAACCTGTTGGGTGTATTTGTAAAAACAACTCTCTTTGGCCCAGATCCACTAAAGTGTGCCAAGCTTTAGCACGCCTCAGCTCACATGCATACGAATGGGAATACACGTGTGCTAAAGATTAACACACTTTTGTGAATATGGGCCTCTGTGTGTTACTGAAAAAATCCTATGAACAACAACAACTGGCGCAAGAGGGCATTCGAAATGATCGTGATTTGGGCTACAATCCTTCATAAACCATAGAGATATCAACTTGGTAGTAATGCTATCCAAGATGTGTTCTAAGACTCCTGTCTCAGAGATACTCTGTCTATAGATATGGAAACCTGAAAACAAATCTATAGACTCAGTCAAGAACCAGTTTGAGGGAGCATAGGAGATAGTGAAGTATTAACATGCAATATTGTGATGATTAGATATTTGTTAAGAAATCTCAATGCCACAAGGTCATACAATATTGATGGCCTCCATGGTACCGACTGGGGTTGATATTATTTGGGGTGATGTGTCTGCTGTTACATAAATTATTTTTAATTGATACAGTAGTATGCTGGGTTTGACAAGTGGACCCAACTCAACTTTTCCGCTACAACCATTAAAACTGAACTGTATCAATCCATCCGGATAACTTGAATCCAGTCCATAACCCTATAGGACACATTAGTGACACTGAATATTTTTAACACCGTCACTTTAAGAAACAAAAATAAATCATAAAAGGAAATATCTACTCCTGTCAGGAGTCTAACTCACATGCATATGCCTATCTGCAATATTGGCTGTCTAAGCCATTTACCAACTTTAAATTACACACAGAGATAATAGTGAGTCCTTAACTGTCAGATGGGGACTGTGCATATGTTTGTTCCGGTGGCGCGGCGCCATTATACACATGGCCTAACTATTTTAAGATACATATCTTTACTTTGAGTTACAAAACTTCCTGGTTCTGTCACTAAGTAAATACAGGATCAACTGTGTTCATTGTCTTTAAGACCGATCTCTATTGTATTATTGTATAAGTAACTATAACCTTTGATTCCAAACTCATGACCCTGTACTATTCAGCTCAGCAGAAATTAAACATACCAAGTTTTATATGTATTCCAAAAGCCAGAGCGTGCAGCTGTAGTGGGATAAAGATTCCAAAAGCCAGGGTGTGCAGCGCACAGCAATGAATGGAAAGAACAGGTCTTGCAAAAACGGTCCTTTATTGGTAAGTCATATAAGTAGGGAGCAGCAGCAAACCTTCTACGCGTTTCGTTCAAAAGAACTTTATCAAGAAGTGCTGTACATAGTAAAAACAACAATTTAAATACAGCTGACTGCCTTCATTTCGCGCCAAATGGTGACGTCACTAAGCGTCACTAACCAATGAAAAATGTGATCACTGCGCATGCGTCCCGCGCCAAAGTACTCAGAGACTCCCTGCTCATACCAGCCGCGCTCAATCATGAGAGGCACGCCCCTCGGGGCAGCTCCACCAATGAGGGCACGCCTCTGGCAATCGCAGGGGAACACCTCCTCCTCTCCGCTCGGCGCATGCGCAGGAGAACCACTGAATGAATTCCCCTGTTCTACAAAGCGACCATAATGGAAAGTTTATGTCTTGGATTCAAAAGGTTCTAATAATATACCAATGATACACATGTATATATAAAAAGAATCCACATGCATATATAGTGAACTGGGGAATCACTAGGCAGTCAGCTACAATATGTAATATATAATTAAGTATAATGAAGTATAAGAAAAAATGCATAATTAAGTATAAGAAAAAATACATATATCAAGACGATTTATTAATTAAAAAAATATTAAACAAAACAGTTTATTAATTAAAAATGCTAAAAGAGCAATACTAAAACATAAGTAAAAAGGTGTAATTATGTCTTATACCTGTATGTAAACAACAACAAATTGCGTGCCCCCATTGATGAAGTGGAGGTCATGATATATTAACATACAATTCATTTCCACATTTATATAATGTGAAGTGCCTTATAGAAGATGTATAGATTTATATATAAAAAGCTTTCTAAATTGATATTTATATACCGTGGATGAATAGATGAGAGCATATTATCAAACGTGGGTTCAGTTTGTCATAAATAAATTGAGGCAATATAACATTTTCTTTAAATGCCTCAATTACATTCTATTGGACCAATTGGAAACAAATTTTGCTAAAATAAACAGAGTAGTGTGTGTGTGTGTGTGTGTGTGTGTGTGTGTGTGTGTGTCGATATGGTGGGGTGTGTGAGGCTGGAACCTTTATATTGTGTGTGAAGCAGAAGCTTTTATACTCTGTGTGAGGCAGATACTTTATATTTATATTGTGTGAGGTGTGTGTGTGAAACTAAGACCTTTACACTGTGTGGTAGGATGGGACTTTTAGATTGTGTTTCATGTTTGAAACTAGGACCTTTATACAGTGTGTGAGGCTAGGACCTTAATACCATGTGTTATCTGTGTCTGGTACCTTTTTAGTGTGTCTGACACTCTGACCTTTACAGTGTGCTCAGTAGAGATGGACAGCATAGTCCAAATCCGTTTCCCAGAACTTCCAAGATAGTTTTTAGCCCTCACCAATCCCCCCCCCCCCCCCAAAAAAAAAAAAATTCAACCATGGGAATGAAAATATCTGAGCGTAATGTTATTAATTCGGACTTATTCTAAAATCCTTTTTTTCCAAAATAGGTTTGAATCATGGGGTCTCCGCAGCTGAAAGCTATTCTGGGACCCCCTGCTTCCCAAGATACACACCTCCATAAGGGGGCCTGTATCTCTCTTCAGTTTCAATGTACCAGTCACTTGGTCCAATAGGGAGACATGACAAGGACATTTAAACTGCAAAGAGATAAAGGCAACAGCTACAGAGGTGTGTATCTTGGCAAGAAGGGGTCCCGGAGCTGAAATAATGGGATTCAGCTATGGAGACCCCTGCTTCAAACCTATTAAAAAAATATTGCTTACTCCAGGCTAACTTGAGCCCTGTATTTCCTATGTATATGTTGGCCATTATATACATAGATAAAATAAGCTAATAAGATCCCAACTAAGCGATTTCTACACCAAGACAATTTCCCTAGCCAATTCCAATCTGTCTTTCGCCCCAAACACTCCACCGTAACTACCCTTCTAAAAGTTTGCAATGAAATCCAGTGTGGAATGGAACGGGGTCAACTCACTGGTGCAGTATTCCTAGATTTTGCCAAGGCTTTTGATACTGTTGATCATGCTATCCTGCTTAACAAACTCCAGAGCTCTGGAATAGGGAAGCATGCTTTAAACTGGTTTCAGTCCTACCTATCAGGAAGATCCCAACATGTGTCCATCTCAGGCTCTAACTCCAACCCCCTGGATATCACCTGTGGTGTCCCGCAAGGCTCTGTTCCTACTCTTCTCAGTGTTCATCAATGATCTTCCCACAGCTTGTCAGGAAGCCTCAATACACATGTAAGCAGATGACACAATCCTATATACACACAGCCATAGCCTCTCCGACCTTGAACACACACTTCAGTCTGACTTTTTGAGACTCAAACACTGAATTTCCCAAACAAACTGTTTTTAAATACTGACAAGACTGTAACAATGGAATTTAGGACCAAGACTAAATTTTTAAAGCTTCCAGTGACTGAGCTTCAGATCAGAACCAACGCTAACACCACCCTAACTCCTGTTACTAGTTTTAAATACCTGGGCATAGGGTTTGACTCCCACTTAACATTCGGGATGCACATTGATACCCTGACATCCAAGACCTATGCCAAACTAGGGGTACTTTACAGGAACAAATCCTCCCTAAGTCTCCTGGTCAGAAAGCGTATCGCACAGCAGATGCGAATGCCAATTATCGACTATGGAGACATAGTATATGGCTCAGCACCCCAAACCCACCTTAGCAAACTTGACACCCCCTACAATTCAATATGTCGTTTTGTTCTTCAATGCAACTACAACACACATCATTGCGAAATGCTCAAAGCGATTGGTCATCACTAGAGTCTAGGCGCAAAGTTCAACTTTCCTGTCTTGCCTTCAAATACTTTCTGGGCAAGCTACCCAGCTACCTGAACAAGCTCCTCACCCCTACCACATGCAGCACCTATCACCTGAGATCAGACTCTAAAAGACTGTTCATGGTCCCAAGGCTCAACAAAGTATCCGGCCGTTCCTCCTTCTCTTACCGTGCACACCAAAACTGAAACAACCTACCAGAGACTCTCACATCCACCACCAGTTTAAGTTCTTTCAAAACTAAAGCTCTCACATTTTAACATTAACTGTATTACATACGCCTATAATATATATTATCTGTAACTGTGCATGCAATGTCTTGTATATAATGTATACCTTGTTCATTTATGTACATGTATTTGTAACCATGTATTATTTGTCATTTTAACTCTGTGCCCAGGACATACTTGGAAACGAGAGGTAACTCTCAATGTATTACTTCCTGGTAACACATTTTATAAATAAAATAAATAAATAAATCCGCAGGGGCACCAGCAGATAATTCCAATAACGGGCCGTTGCCCAAATATATTTTAATTAAAAAAACAATCCTACCCTGATGACTAATAAAATTTTTAAAAAATATGAAAAATGAATCCCTGTCAAATGGCACAAAAATAAACCAACAAAATTCAAGCAGAATCAATAAATCTAATCTGGAAACAATTGATCCTCTGTTGATTGAATAGGAATCTCTGGTGAGTATTTCTTTGCTGCTTTAAAAATGAATGTAACAGGCATTATATAATGGCTGTGATGTCACATTTGACCAGTCACATGTGATCCCCTCAATTTTCCCCACACATCTCAGGCAAAAATTAAGTAATCACAGTGTACATCAAAATAGGGTAAGAATTACATGGGACATCAACCAACCAGGTTTCTTTATACTGTATACAGTACCATGTGTTGCTTATTTTGGCCTGAGATGTCATTTTCAGGCAAAGATGAAGGTAAAAAATGTGACATCACATGTCTTCTATAATGCGTGGGGCATCTCATTTGACTGGAACAAGATGACAAGTCAATATCTGGCAGAAGAAATGCAAGAAAACAT
This sequence comes from Ascaphus truei, assembly GCA_036426205.1. Taxonomy (NCBI): domain Eukaryota; kingdom Metazoa; phylum Chordata; class Amphibia; order Anura; family Ascaphidae; genus Ascaphus; species Ascaphus truei. Next base: position 25,140 of record WSYH01002785.1, on the reverse strand, counting down.
ATTTAAAGCAGCAAAGAACTCCTCCCTGCAGACTGCTCTTCTATCACAGGGGATCCATATCTTCGGATTGGATTTATAATTCCTGCTTAATTATTTTTTTGTGTGTCATCGGGCAGGGATTTTTTGGATTTAAATATGTATTGGCCATTGGAATAGGATTGTTCTTTTTTATGTTTGGTCATCTGCCCTTTATTGCAATTATCTGCTGGTGGATGGACCCATCACCGCACGTGTAAGTAATACCTTTATTTATTTAGGGCATTGATTGATTGATTGCCAATGTCCCTGTCTAGACCCCGGTTGAGAGCTTAGGAAGCTACAGTGACAATCAATTAATTTAAAGGCTAATGTTTCATTATGTTATTATTTTATTATAATGCATATCTTGTTAAATTAATTTTTGAAGGCTTTCTATTTGCAATAGCCCTGGGCCACATTTGGTAATATGGCTATTTCCCGTTACTGTGTGATGGGGGGGGGGGGGTAGAGGATGGGAGTTGGACTTAGTTGCCCTGGGGAAGGTGGTAACTGGTTAGGCCTCTGGAGCAAGGGAGGAGGGACGAGTTAATCCCTTGATTAACTTAGTGTTGCATGGCAATGCTTTACTAACCACTCAGGTGGCCCAGCCGGATAAGCAGTGTAGTGTTTATATTAAGCCCTTTGTTACCAGCTAGTCATGGAAAGCCACGACTAAGACACACATCACTGCGAAATGCTCAAAGAACTAGATTGGTCATCACTTGAGTCTAGGCACAAAGTTCACCTTTCCTGTCTTGCCTTTAAATTCTTCATGGGCAAGCTACCCAGCTACCCGAACAAGCTCCTCACCCCTACCACATGCAGCACTTATCATCTGAGATCAGACTCCAAAAGACTGTTCATGGTCCCAAGGCTCAACAAAGTATCCGGACGTTCCTCCTTCTCCTTCCGTGCACCCCAAAACTGGAACAACCTACCAGAGACTCATATCCACCACCAGCTTAAGTTCTTTCAAATCTAAGGCTGTCTCACATTTTAATCTGGTCTGTAACTGTTTCATACGCCCATACTATATATTTTCTTTAACTGTGCATGCAATGTCTTGCATATAATGTATACCCTGTTCATTTATGTAACTGTACTTGTAACCATGTATTATTTTGTTTTACTCTGTGCCCAGGACATACTTGAAAACGAGAGGTAACTCTCAATGTATTACTTCCTGGCAAAATATTTTATAAATAAATAAATAAATAAGAAACCTGTGGGCCATTAAGGGCTGTATATGTAATGTATTTACTATTTTGTCATCTCTTTTAGGGTTATTTTATCTTGCCTATGTATATGTTGGCCAGTATATATATGTATGTATGTATGTATATATGTATGTATGTATGTATGTATGTATGTATGTATGTATGTATGTATGTATGTATGTATGTATGTATGTATGTATGTATGTATGTATGTATGTATGTATGTATGTATGTATTGGCCAGCCTGCACTAGGTGATAAAATATATATTATTTTTGTTATTGCTGTTGTATTTTACTAGGTTTGAATCATGGGGTCTCTGCAGCTGAACCCTTCCATAGGTGCTGCCTTTATCTCTCTGCTTCAAACTTATATAAACATTTTTTTAAAGAAACAGGGACATTTTAAGCCGCCACTATGGATAGTCTTTTTTGGGACTGATCGATGGATAGTCACAGACAAAAGGAACCGGCTGAGCCGGTGTGGATTCAAATCCGCTCAAAAATGTTGCCCATCACTAGTGCTCAGTATCCCGGCTACCAGTTGAACACTGATCAAATAGGACGTGGGTATAAGTTCCCATAGTGCTTCTCCCCTCGTCATAAATCTCCATGGTTAACAGAACATTAGAATGTGAGATCAATACCTAGAGGCCGGGACGTTTACACTTTGTGTGGTGTGGGTGTCCGGGACCTTTATACTGTGTGTGTGGCCAGGACCTTTATACTGTGTGTGTGGCCAGGACCTTTATACTGTGTGTGTGGCCGGGACCTTTATACGGTGTGTGTGGCCGGGACCTTTATACTGTGTGTGTGGCCGGGACCTTTATACTGTGTGTGTGGCCGGGACCTTTATACGGTGTGTATGGCCGGGAACTTTAAACGGTGTGCGTGTCCGGGACCTTTATACTGTGTGTGTGGCCAGGACCTTTATACTGTGTGTGTGCCAGGACCTTTATACTATGTGTGTGGCCGGGACCTTTATACTGTATGTGTGGCCAGGACCTTTATACTGTGTGTGTAGCCGGGAACTTTATACGGTGTGTGTGGCCAGGACCTTTATACTGTGTGTGTGGCTGGGACCTTTATACTGTGTGTGTGGCTGGGAACTTTATACTGTGTGTGTGGCCAGGACCTTTATACTGTGTGTGTGGCAAGGACCTTTATACTGTGTGTGTGGCCGGGACCTTTATACTGTGTGTGTGGCCAGGACCTTTATACTGTGTGTGTGGCCAGGACCTTTATACTATGTGTGTGGCCGGGACCTTTATACTGTATGTGTGGCCAGGACCTTTATACTGTGTGTAGCCGGGAACTTTATACGGTGTGTGTGGCCAGGACCTTTATACTGTGTGTGTGGCTGGGACCTTTATACTGTGTGTGTGGCTGGGAACTTTATACTGTGTGTGTGGCCGGGAACTTTATACTGTGTGTATGGCCGGGAACTTTATACTGTGTGTATGGCCGGGACCTTTATACTGTGTGTGTGGCCAGGACCTTTATACTGTGTGTGTGGCTGGGACCTTTATACTGTGTGTATGGCCGGGACATTTATACTGTGTGTGTGGCTGGGACCTTTATACTGTGTGTATGGCCGGGAACTTTATACTGTGTGTGTGGCAGGGACATTTATACTGTGTGTGTGGCTGGGACCTTTATACTGTGTGTATGGCCGGGAACTTTATACGGTGTGTGTGGCCAGGACCTTTATACTGTGTGTGTGGCCAGGACCTTTATACTGTGTGTGTGGCTGGGACCTTTATACTGTGTGTATGGCCGGGACATTTATACTGTGTGTGTGGCTGGGACCTTTATACTGTGTGTATGGCCGGGAACTTTATACGGTGTGTGTGGCCAGGACCTTTATACTGTGTGTGTGGCCGGGACTTTTATACTGTGTGTGTGGCCAGGACCTTTATACGGTGTGTGTGGCCAGGACCTTTATACTGTGTGTGTGGCAGGGACATTTATACTGTGTGTGTGGCTGGGACCTTTATACTGTGTGTATGGCCGGGAACTTTATACGGTGTGTGTGGCCGGGAACTTTATACGGTGTGTGTGGCCAGGACCTTTATACTGTGTGTGTGGCCGGGACTTTTATACTGTTTGTGTGGCCAGGACCTTTATACTGTGTGTGTGGCCAGGACTTTTATACTGTGTGTGTGGCTGGGACCTTTATACTGTGTGTGTGGCCGGGAACTTTATACTGTGTGTGTGGCCAGGACCTTTATACTGTGTGTGTGGCCGGGACTTTTATACTGTGTGTGTGGCCAGGACTTTATACTGTGTGTGTGGCCAGGACTTTTATACTGTGTGTGTGGCCAGGACCTTTATACTGTGTAAGTAGCCGGGACCTTTATTATTTATTTATTTATAAAATATTTTACTAGGAAGTAATACATTGAGAGTTAACTCTCGTTTTCAAGTATGTCCTGGGCACAGAGTAAAACAAATAGTACATGGTTACAAGTACAGTTACATAAATGAACAGGGTATACATTATATACAAGACATTGTATGCACAGTTAAAGAAAATATATATTATGAGCGTATGAAACAGTTACAGACCAGATTAAAATGTGAGACAGCCTTAGATTTGAAAGATCTTAAACTGGTGGTGGATGTGAGAGTCTCTGGTAGATTGTTCAAGTTTTGGGGTGCACGGAAGGAGAAGGAGGAACGTCCGGATACTTTGTTGAGCCTTGGGACCATGAATAGTTTTTTGGAGTCTGATCTCAGGTGATAAGTGCTGCAGGTGGTAGGGGTGAGGATCTTGTTCAGGTAGCTGGGTAGCTTGCCCATGAAGAATTTAAAGGCAAGACAGGAAAGGTGAACTTTGCGCCTAGACTCTAGTGTTGACCAATCTAGTTCTTTGAGCATTTCGCAGTGATGTTTGTTGTAGTTGCATTGGAGAACAAAACGACAAATTGAATTGTAGAGGGTGTCAAGTTTGCTAAGGTGGGTTTGAGGAGCCGAGCCATATACTATGTCTCCATAGTCTTCATAGGCAAGCTACCCAGCTACCTGAACAAGCTCCTCACCCCTACCACCTGCAGCACTTATCAACTGAGATCAGACTCCAAAAGACTGTTCATGGTCCCAAGGCTCAACAAAGTATCCGGCCGCTCCTCCTTCTCCTTCCGTGCATCCCAAAACTGGAACAACCTACCAGAGACTCTCATATCCACCACCAGCTTAAGTTATTTCAAATCTAAGGCTGTCTCACACTTTAACCTGGTCTGTACAGTAACTGTTTCATACGCTCATAATATATATTTTCTTTAACTGTGCACGCAATGTCTTGTATATAATGCTACCCTGTTCATTTATGTAACTGTACTTGTAACCATGTACTATTTGTTTTACTCTGTGCCCAGGACATACTTAAAAACGAGAGGTAACTCTCAATGTATTACTTCCTGGTAAAATATTTTATAAATAAATAAATAAATAGTCAATAATTGGCATTAGCATCTGCTGTGCGTTGCGCTTTCTGACCAGGAGACTTAAGGAGGATTTGTTCCTTTAAAGTACCCCTAGTTTGGCATAGGTCTTGGTTGTCAGGCTATCAATGTGCATCCCGAATGTTAAGTGGGAGTCAAACCATAAGCCCAGGTATTTAAAACTAGTGACAGGTGTTAGGGTGGTGTTAGCGTTGGTTCTAATCAGGAGCTCAGTCACTGGAAGCTTTAAAAATTTAGTCTTGGTCCCAAA
>WSYH01002785.1:352-16811 GCA_036426205.1 Ascaphus truei | reverse complement strand
TGGCTGGGACCTTTATACTGTGTGTGTGGCTGGGACCTTTATACTGTTTGTGTGGCAGGGACCTTTATACTGTGTATGGCCGGGACCTTTATACTGTGTGTGTGGCCGGGACATTTATACTGTGTGTGTGGCCGGGAACTTTATACTGTGTGTGGCCGGGAACTTTATACTGTGTGTGTGGCCAGGACCTTTATACTGTGTGTGTGGCCAGGACCTTTATACTGTGCGTGTGGCCAGGACCTTTATACTGTGTGTGTGGCCGGGACCTTTATACTGTGTGTGTGGGGTGTGACTGGTACCTAAATACTGAGTTTGTGGATGATACTTTTATACTGTGCTCAGGACCGGGACCTTGATAGTGTGTGGGGTGTCTGAAGCAAATATCACTATATTATGTGTGAGTGGGACCTTTAAACGGTGTGTCATACAGTATGTGTTGCTGGAACCTTTAAAGTGTTGTTTGGCATGTGAAGCCAAGGCCTTTATACTGTGTAATGTGTGTAAATCCAGGACCTTTTTAATATGTGTATAACCAAGACTTTTATAAGGTGTGTAGTGCGTGTGAGGTTGCGATACGTATACTGTTTTGCGATGTGTGTGGCTGGGACCTTTATATTGTGACCATTATATTGTGTGTGGTGTATGTGTATCTGACTGGGGTCCTTATATTGTGTAGAAGGCCGGGACCATATACTGTGTGAAGCCGGGAACTTTATAGTGTGTAGTGTGTGTGTGTATGTAAGCCATGGACCTGTAAACTGTGGGGTGTGTGAGATAACGTCATACTGTGTGTACAAGGCTGGAAAAGTATATTATGTGTTAGGCTGGAGTGTGAATGAGACTGATACATGTACACGGTGTGTGAGGCTGGTATTCATATACTATGTGAGATGTGTGTGTGGCTGGTAAGCATTTGCTGTGCTATGTGTGTGGTGTGTGAGGTGTGTACTCATGCACTGTGTGTAATGTGTGTGTCGCTGGGACCCTTGAAGAGTGTATGGTGTGTAAAGCTGATACTCCTATACAGGCATACCCCGCATTAACGTACGCAATGAGACAGGAGCATGTATGTAAAGTGAAAATGTACTTAAAGTGAAGCACGACCTTTTCCCACTTATCGATGCATGTACTGTACTGCAATCGTCACATACGTGCATAACTGATGTAAATAACGCATTTGTAACAGGCTCTATAGTCTCCCCGCTTGCGCACAGCTTCGGTACAGGTAGGGAGCCGGTGTTGCTGTTCAGGACGTGCTGACAGGCGCATGCGTAAGCTGCAATTTGCCTATTGGGCGATATGTCCTTACTCGCGAGTGTACTTAAAGTGAGTGTCCTTAAACCGGGGTATGCCTGTATTGTGTATGGTGTGTGTGCGTTTGGGTATGTGTGTGTGAGGCTGGTACTCAAACTATGTGCAATGTGTGTGGCTGGGACCTTTTGTAGAGTGTGTGGTTTGTGTGAGGCTGGTACTAATATAGTGTGTGGTGTGTGCGGGTCGTGTGTGTTGTGTGTGTCATGTGTGGTGTATGCAGCTGAGACCCTGGTAGAGTGTGAGGTTTATGTCAGACTGCATATGCAGGGCCCCATTGCTATATTGAAATGATGACACATAAACTGCCCTCCTGCCTCTTTGCCCTTTTCTCTCTGTTCTTATGTCTTTTTGTTCATTTGTGCTGTGTTTGGCATCCTGAAGATATGTCTCTTTTTTCCTGGGACCTTTGTCTTATCTTACATTCTGTCTGCACTGTTCTCATTCTGACCCTGTCTGATGCACTCACTTTATTTTCTCCTCCACGTCCGTAGTCTTTGCTCTCTCGATCAGCTCATGTGCTTTGGAGCTGACCTGATCCCAGGACGTTGCCATCAGGTTCTGGATCTGGGACAGATATGTGGGAGCCTCCCGTTTCTGTATCCGGTAACTCTCAGTAGCTGGGGGACAGAAAAAGCTAATGAGAAGAGCATGGAGGGGGAGAGACAGAGAGGATTAACAAAAGAGATAAGAAGAAGGATCCCCTGCCACGGGAGCCCAGGTACTTTTTACACCATTTATATATTACTGGGATCATTCATTAGGCAAAACGAGATGGTAAAAACAAATTGCGTTTATTTTGGTAAACCCACATACATGGCTGTGGGTGGCGTTATTTTCTATCGCCACCTCAGCCTCACGGTCCCGTCTTGTTTGTGGTGAGCACTTTGTTACACATTCTTACACATATCAGTTTCATGAGTGTGGGGTAAAGGGAACGTGGAAAGTGGAAAAGCAGGAGTCACTTTAACTTTTCATGTAAAGATACCTGGCCCCTGGCTTATAGTGCTTGGTAGCTGCCAGGGACTCACAGGACCTAAGAGCAAAAAGCGGGCTTAACCTTTACTAGGAAGCCTGGTTATCCATGCCCCTAACACCTCCTCCCTTAAGACGAAGGCTCTGGGTTGACCACCTCATCTGGTGGTTCCCCAAGCCTGGAAGCTCTGGAGGTACGTTGGTCAGTGGGGATGTCCTGTCGGGAGAGTTCATCGGCATTCCCATGTTCACTGTCCTTATGCTGAATTATGAAATCAAATTCTTGCAAAACAAGACTCCAGCATAGCAGGTTGCCGTTCTCCCAAACACAATCTGTAGCCAACTCAGTGATGACCGTAAAAGCTCAACCATACAGGTAGGGCTGGAGCTTCTTGAGTGCCCACACAATTGCGAGGCACTCTTTTTCAATGGTGGCGTAAACCACTTCCTGAGGCAGCAGCTTGCGACTCATACGATCGGGTGTTCTCCCCCATCCTCGCCTACCTGGCTCAGTACAGAGCCGACACCATAGTCTGAGGTATCGATCTGTACCAGGAATCACTTGCTGTAATCGGGTGCTGTCAGGATGGGAGCACTACCCAGCAGATATCAAAGCCTTGAATGCCTCCTCGCAAGCGGGAGACCAGACAACCAGAACCGAGAGTTTCTTCAGGGTCAAGTCAGTCCGGGGTTTGGCCAGGATGCTGTACTGGGGGACAAACTTTCTGTAGTAGCCAGCGGTGCCTAAAAAAGCCATAACTTGCTTCTTTGTTTGGGCACTGGCCACTCGATAATTGCCTTCAGCTTAGCCGGCTCTGGCTTGAGATTCCCTCCCCCTACTCTATGCCCGAGGTACAGTACCTCTGCCATCTCGACCAGACACTTGGATGATTTAAGTGTCTGCCCTGCTTCTTTTATCCTCTTCAGCACATACATGTATTAAATGTGACTCCCAGGAATTACTAAACACTGCAATGTCATCCAGGTATACCCTTGCAAAGCTTTGCATGCCTTCCTGTAACCTATTGACCAGGTGTTGGAAGGTAGCCGGGGAATTCTTCATCCCAAATGGCATAAATAAAAATTCATATAAGCCACTCTGAGTGATGAAAGCTGACTTCTCCTGTGCCTCCTGGGTCCGAGTGATTTGCCAGTATCCCCTGGACAAATCCATGGTAGTCAGATACCTTGCCCCTGCAAGCTCCTCTAATAGCTCGTCCATGCGGGGCATGGGATAGGCGTACAAAACCATCTGAGCATTGAGCTGCCGGTAGTCCACACAGAACCGAGGGGTCCCATCATCCTTAGGTACTAGGACTACCGGGGAAGCCCAAGGACTCTGAGACAGAACAATTACCCATAAGGCCAGCATCTTCTCTACGCTACTGTTCACCTCTGTTGATACCCGGTAGGCATGCTTACGCAGGGGTCTCTGATCCCCGGTGTGGACCGGTGATCATTAATATGGGTCCTGCATATGGGTCCTGCCTGGCTTGTCCGTGAACAGAACCTTACATAGTTACATAGTAGATGAGGTTGAAAAAAGACGTACGTCCATCAAGTTCAACCTTGGCTAAATTTAGACACAGATACTTTATCCTATATCTATACTTACTTATTGATCCAGAGGAAGGCAAACAGAAAACCCCAGAGTCATATCATCCAATGATATCTCACAAGGGGAAAATAAATTCCTTCCTGACTCCAAGAATTGGCAATCAGATTAATCCCTGGATCAATATCCTTCCCATGTATACGTATTTGGTATATCCCTGTATACCTTTCCCATCTAAAAAGATGTCCAACCTTTTTTTGAACAAATCTATTGTATCTGCCATCACAGTCTCCATGGGTAATGAATCCCACATTGTAACTGCCCTCACTGTAAAGAACCCTTTTCTTGTTGCTGGTGAAATCTCCTTTCCTCCAACCTTAAGGAATGGCCCCATGTCCATTGTACTGCCCGTGGGATGAATAGTTATTTTGAAAGCTCCTTGTTCTGTCCCCGAATATATTTGTATATAGTTATCATATCCCCTCTTTGACGCCTCTTTTCTAATGTAAATAAATCTAATTTAGCTAGCCTCTCATCATAAGTTAGATTGTCCATCCCCTTTATTAATGTGGTGGCTCTTCTCTTCACTCTCTCTAGTTCCATAATGTATTTTCTTAGGATTGGTGCCCAAAATTGTACTCCATATTCAAGGTGTGGTCTTACTAATGCTTTGTAAAGGGGCATAATTATGTTTACTTCCCTTCCATCCATTGCCCGCTTGATGCAAGATAAGATCTTATTTGCCTTTGCAGCTACTGCATGACTTTGGGCACTATTGCTAAGCCTGCTGTCTACAAGCACTCCTAAATCCTTCTCCATCAAGGATTCCCCCAATGTATCCCCATTTAATTTGTAAGTCGCCTGTTTATTCTTTATCCTAATGCATAACCTTACATATATCTGTATTAAACCTCATCTCCCATTTACCTGCCCACATTTCCAGTCGATACAAGTCCTTCTGAAGAGAAATTAAATCCTGCTCTGATTTTATTACCTTACACAATTAAGTATCATCAGCAAAGATGGAGACTTTGCTCTTGATGCCAAAGTCAAGGTCATTAATAATCAAGTTAAAAAGAAGGGGTCTCAGTACTGATCCCTGAGGTACTCCACTCACGACTTAAGCCCAACCTGAAAAAGTTCCATTTATGACAACCCTCTGTTGTCTGTCCTTTAACCAGTTTTCAAGCCAGGTGCATATATTGTTACTGAGTCCAATTTTCTTTATTTTGTACACCAACCTCTTGTGTGAAACTGTATCAAAAGCCTTTGCAAAATCTAAGTAGACCACATCAACTGCATTACCTTGGTCTAAATTCCTACTTACCTCCTCAAAGAAACAAATAAGGTTAGTTTGGCAAGATCTATCCTTCATAAATCCATGCTGACTATTACTAATAATTTTGTTTCCATTAGGTATTCCTGAATATTATCCCGTATTAAACCTTCAAGTAGTATCCCTACTATTGAAGTCAGGCTTACAGGTCTGTAGTTTCCCGGTTGTGGTCTAGCTCCCTTTTTAAATATAGGCACCACATCTGCTTTACGCCAATCTTGTGGTACTGAGCCTGTGGAAATTGAGTCCTTTACTATTAAATATAATGGTTTTGCTATTACTGAGCTTAACTCCTTGAGAACTCCTGGATGTATGCCATCAAGGCCAGGTGCCTTATTTACTTTAATTTTGTCAAGTCGCTTATGAACTTCTTCCTCAGTTAACCAATTGTTCATTAATATGGAGGTTGTGGCTTCCTCCTGTGGCACTACTATTAAACTTGATTCTTCCCCGGTAAACACAGAGGCAAAGAATTTGTTAAATACCTCTGCTTTTTCCTTATCTCCAATAATCTGCCTTCCCATCTCAAACTGAAAGGGTCCTATATTTTCTTTTCTCATGTTTTTGTTATTAAGGTACTTAAAGAACTTTTTAGGGTTGACCTTACATTCTATTGCAATCCTTTTTTCATTGTCCATTTTTGCTAATTTGATTGCCCTTTTGCAATTTTTATTACATTCCTTATAATTCTGATACGATGTCTCTGTCCCTTCTGACTTAAAGAATCTAAATGCCTTCCTCTTCTTGTCCATTTCCTCCCCTACCTGTTTATTTAGCCACATTGGTTTTGACTTATTTCTTTTATAATTATTACCCAAGGATATACACTGATAAGTGTGCTTTTCTAACAATGTTTTAAAGACTGCCCATTTATCTTCTACATTTTTCCCTGCAAAACCATCATCCCAGTGTATTACTTGTAGATTAGACCTCAGTTTATTAAAATCTGCCTTTCTAAAGTTTAAGGTCTTTGTTCAACCCAAGTAATCTGCTTTTTGATCATTTATTTCAAATGAGACCATGTTATGATCACTGTTACCCATATGTTCCAGGACTTGAATATTTGTTATTACTTCTACATTGTTTGATAAGACCAAATCCAGAACTGCCCCTCTCCTGGTTGGTTCCTCAATAATTTGGGTCATATAATTGTCTTTAAGCACCCCCAGAAACCTGTTTCCTTTTGTTGTAACGCTAACCTCATTGCCCCAGTCTATGTCTGGATAATTAAAATCCCCCATTATGCAAACATGACCCAGTTTTGATGCCTTCTCCATTTGCAAAAGTATTTTAGCTTCCTCAATCTCACAGATATTTGGTGGTTTATAGCATATTCCCACAAACATTTTCTCTATACTTTTACCTCCACTGCTAATTTCTATCCACAAGGTCTCTACATTTTCATCATTCCCTTCATAGACATTATCCCTTATAATAGGTCACCTTGTACTGTTCTAACATAGCTCGTGCCGGCACCCCTTGGAGTGCCTCGAGCTGGGGACCTATCTCTACCTGCTCTACAGTGCCCCTCTTCTTAGACTCCCCTAGGCGATCGGGCAGAGCTTGGCTCGCCGGGTCCCCCATCGGTGGGCTACAGATTGCCAGCACTGATGGCTTAATTGCAAAATATGCTTTTAACATATTAATATGGTAGGTTCTATGTCTACCTGTCTCCTCATCTAATTGTACAACATTGTTGCCCTAGTTCATCTGCCGGAGTACCATATATGGGCCAGCCCAGACAGCCATGAGTTTGTTCTGCCGAATTGGCTTCAGAACAAGCACTTGCTGCCTAGGAATGAACTCTCTGCTACAGGCATTTTTGTCATACCAATGCTTCTGCTTGGTCTGAGCATCCTTCAGGTTAGCCTGTGCTAACCCCATGAGCATCTCTTACCAGTCCCTGAGCTCTACTACATACTATCATGCATCAGTATCAGTAGTCTCCCCTTCCCATCCCTCACGGAATAGGTCAAGCGGTCCACAGACCCTGCGACCATATAAAAGCTCACAAGGTGAGAACCCGGTAGATTCTTGCAGTACCTTTCGGTATGCAAACAGCAAGTGCTCTAAGTGAATCTCCAGTCTTTCTGTTCAGCTTCTACAAAGGCTCGCAGTATCTGCTTCAGGGTCCCATTGAACCGCTCACACAGTCCGTTTGTCTGGGGGTGATAAGGGGCAGGACGGAGGGCTGTCACCCTGCACGTAGCCCAGAGACACTGGAGCAATTCAGACATGAATTGCGCCCCTTGATCAATTAGGATCTCACTACGGAACCCTACTCTAGTAAAAATCACAATCAAAGCTTCAGCCACCTTTCTAGCCTCAATGGATGAAAGTGCCAGTAGCGCTTCCCTTCCAGCTAGGAACCAGGAGAGGTCCCACTATGTCGACTGCTACCCTCTGGAAAGGCTCACCAATCACGGGGAGTGGCTTCAGTTGGACCTTACATGATCGCCCAACTTTCTTATTCAATGGCAGGCATCATAGGAGTAGCAAAAATCTGTCACTGCCGTAGATGCCCCATGCCAGTAAAAACGCTACAATAGCCGGGTTCTGGTGCGGGTGAACCCGATGTCCTGCTATAAGGATGGAGTGGGCTACCTGCAACAACTGCTGCCTATACTCCCTGGGTTCTACTATATGTCTCCTACCTGTCCATACTCTGTGTGGAGCATCAGGGTCATGCTCTCTGTAAAGGAGCCCACGGTGCCAAAGATACCGACCCACACTCACAGGCAGACTCGGATGGCTGAAGTCTCATGACCTCTAAGCCTGGATCGGACAGCACAGCTTCTCAGAACCGTGCACCTAATTCCGGCCACTCATTCTTAGTCACTAAGTCAGGGGATGGGGAAACAGGTATGCTGGCAGGGATGTCAGGACACAGTGTCGACTCGGTCTGGCTTACCTGCCTGGTCTCCATGGAGACCTCAGGTTTCTTTGGTCCCAAATTCCAGGGAACGGTGATTTCCTCAGTGGTCAGAGGTACCAAGGTTCCCCTGCCTGGGCAAGTACCTGACTTTGGCTCTGAGTGACCGCAGCCACATGAGCCTCTTCAATCGCAAAAGAACAGATGAGGTGTCCTAGGTCGTTACCGAGTAGCACCTCAGTATCCAACCCTTGCAAGACACCCACATCTCCCACTCCTCGACCGGCACCTCAGTCAAGGAACACACTGGTGACCTGGATTGACCTAGGTCCCCCGTCTGTCATATGGACCTGCATCCCCGGTCCAGAGAGCAGATCCCCTGGGTTAATGATATCAGGTCGCACCAAGGTAATTGTAGCACCGGAGTCAATAAGGCCGGCTTCCCGCCGATCTTCGGTCTCACAGAATGCAAATGCTTCCTCCGGACATCGTTGATCTGCAGTCCGACTGCTGCAACTTGATGCCCATCTGTTTCCTCCACTGTACTGGCTGTAGATAGTGTAGGGACCGCCGCCTGGGTCCTCAACTGTACCTGCTGCATGGCAGTTGCTGCTCCTCTGTGGGTACCAGTCCCACATAGGCAACCACCTTTTCCACTTTGGTACGTTGCCCTGGAGGGGGGTTGCTGGAATGATACAGATCGGGACAATCTGGCTTCAGATGCCTGGTCCGATGCCACTGGTACTGTAGCACCTCCGCTCATTTACAAACTGAGTGAATTTGGCTGCATTTACTACGGTCGGAGGATTGGGTTACCAGACAGGCGTAGGGTGGGCAACCTCTGCGGTTTTAGGTGCCCAAGTCAGGGAGACCCCGGCTGGAGTGGGATTTGTGACAAGCTCAGCCGCCATCCTGGCAGCTTCAATGTAGGTCTTGGGCTTATGATCCAGACCCAGTCTCTGACCTCCGGCAGACACTTCTTCAAAAACTGCTTCCGGAATATGATGTCCAGCAGTCCCCAGTATTTGGTGGCATTGCACCCATCGATCCACCGGGTACCGTGCTGGGCTAGCCAGGCTACGAACTCCAATAGAAAAAATATTAAGGTGCTATTCTTTAAATTACAAGTGTAAAACAATACTCTAATAAGTAGATATTCTGCAGCCTAAGTCAATAAGGGGAATCTCAACCCCCTAACAATGTGCTAGAGAAAAGGGAAAACACCTGGGAACTGAGGATTATATTGATGCTCTAATGGTATACCAAGTTTCCTAAAGGAATTGAATATGCAGTTTAAAACTAATACAATTTATTAAACAAATGTATACAATAAGTACAATTGAGTAACTCCTAACCAGGAGTCTTATACACAATGGTTGATTTTCCAAATGTCCTGCTCCTCAACGGATTTATATTGAAATAATACTAGGCACTATGACCCAATTATACAAAACTTCTTGACATATGTAGCCCTGGCTGGTTTTGGGCTATCAGTCTGCTCTCCTCCTGGCAGTAATCCCTGGTAAGGGCTGGTTGCCAGGAGTAATCATGGTGAGTCACAGAGAAAATTGGTGAAATCAGGCCTAGTGTCCAATCAGGGGCAAGGTGTCGGTTCCTACTGAATCTGTACTTATGGGGTTGTATTTCCTAAAGTTAGAAGTTGGTCTCTACCTTTGATAGAGACAGGTTCTCACACAGAAGTGCTGATTGGCTGTGCACTTACTGCCTTCTCCACTTAGGGAGTTAGAAGTGAGAATATTCCTCTGGCTACACATATAATCCCCTTTTGTTGAAGGAAGTTTTTTTACAAACTTTATGGAATATAATTACCCACTAAATTAATTTTATGTTGCAGCCTAGAGTTTTTGTGAGTATTTGTATTATTCTTGAAGATGTTACAGCCGCGGCCCCTTTTATTGTAACACTTCACCGATATTTTCCGGTGACTTTTTCCGAATGCCACGCGCTTCGCCGCGTTCGTGCGGCGTTCGTGCCGTATTCATGTCGCAATCATGCTGGCGTCACCCGCGCTTGATCTGTTTAATGAGAATGTTTCGGATTTAATTGGTTGCAATTCTTCGCGTATCCGCCAGGTGGCAGATATTCATGAATTGTAATGCGCATGCGCTTCAGTAATGTGTCGACTTGCAGTTGTTTAAAAAATACCACAGTGGTCCTTTGTGAAGTGACCTTGGTACTGAAGAAGTTGTACAACATTGTATCTATTTAGACGTTTCATATTAAAAACTAAATGCAAAGTGTCCGGTGTTCTATTCCATTGTCCAGAGAGGTCCAGAGATGAGTACACCACCGCAGTCCGTGTTCAAAAAACCCAACATAACGTACGCTTATTTAATATGGTCAGCAATTAGTTCAGCAGATGATAAGATGGCCACAGTTGGTAACATTTATCAATATTTTATCGAAAATTATGACTTTTACAAATTTTCACCAGATGCTCATGGGTGGAAGTGTGTGATAAGGAAAAAGTTATGTATCGATCCACGTTTTTTTCGTATTGCTCCTGCACCCGGAGTTACAGGAGGAGGGTATTGGTGTGTTGCCCCTGAATTTTCCAGTATCTTTGATCATGGAGAGTTCAAAAGGCGAAAGATCATGGTAAAACCAACTAAGAATCGTCAGTCCCAGGTAAGCAATGCGCCTGTGCCAGCACCGGGTTCCAATAATGGTACGACCGTCTGTGAAAACCTGCTGACCGGAAACCCTTGCTATCAGCCCCCGCCTGGATACCTGCAGCCTGAGCAGGATTTCACGTACAGATACTAGCGAGCTTGCATGTACCAAAGCGATTTCCAGCTTCATCAGCTGTCAAATACAGGTGTTGCAGGCCCACTGTCACCTGTCAACTACGTGTATAATTAAGACTACGGGACTGGCAGTGGCTTGGCACCAACTGAATGGCAAAGTCTATGGTGGGTACAGCTGCCGTACTCTATGTAATTATTTTTTTACCATATCAATATCAATGCACAGTAAACAATTCTCCTGAAATCAATCGCTTTGCTTATGGTTATTTAGCTCTTGTAGTCACAATTCGCCAAAATGTAGTCCAGCAATATCATTGGATGAGCAGCTTCTACAGTTAGGCACATTCACATTGGAACCTTGTTGAAACGCATACAGTATGCGTCTCATCAAATCTAGGTGCATGCGTGTACTGTATGTGAACAAGAGATGCCCATGAGAAAATAATTGTTGGGACTGACCGAGGGGACTGACTGTGGGAACTTCTTTAGGGGACTGACTAGTTTGAACTAACCATTACAGTATTTACAGTATTTATTTTTCTTCCTCAGAAAGGAAACTTTGTCATCAGTCTGAGAACGGCAAAATGGAGGGATTTCGATGGATAATATCGCTTTTTGTAACGATGCTTGCACACTGCTGAATCTGAATCAGTGCCATTTTTATTGATTAGGATAGAATAACTGAGCTTTATTACATACTTTTTTACATACTGTATAATAAACCCCAAAAATAAAAAGTATGCATTTATTCTGTACATGTATTACTGTACATATTACTGTACAGTATGTGTGTTCTACTGTAATAATAATATAAATACCGATAATGCGTTTTAATACTGTTTTGAAAACGAATGGTTTTCGAGAGGTGTAGATAAGAAGTTGAAATCCTTTAGCCTTGTGTGTGTCTGCAGGGGGGAGGCTGGTAAAGCTGCATGAAGGATTAGCTGTACTGTACTGTAGTTCAAAGATATATTTTCAACAGGTCAGCATAATGTTTTGATCCCCACACCCCCAAATCAATAAAAATCACATAAAGCATGTGAATGACCATTGTCACATTAAAAAGCTACAGTACCGATAAAATATCAGAATAACAAGAATTTTTATGCAGGCACACATCTGGAAACGAAACATAAACAAAAAAAAAAAGGAAATATTTATTTTTTCCAGACTTGAACTTCCACATGATTGTGTAGTTATACACGCATGCGCATTAATCATTAACTAGGTCCCTTCCCAAAGAGGATTACATGCAGGCGCTGAAATGTGACACAAGGCTCTGTACGTTATACACGCAGGAATGTGATGACAGGTTCGGGATGATTGAAGCCAGAAAGCCATCTGGCTGGGAGATGTGTACTGAACTGTAGATAAGAAGTTGAAATAATACTTTAGCCGTGTGTGTGCGGGGGTGAGAGGGAGTGCGCTGTATGCGCTGAAATGTGATACTGTAACACGCCTATGCGTTTCAATAATGTTCAAATGAGCCATACAGTACTGTACGGAACACGCATAATATAAAAAGAGTATGAAAACAAGTAAAAGTACTGATTATTAAATACTGTGTAGCCAGGTCACCTTTTTCTCCCCTCGACCCCCCAGGGAGCCTCCGTGGCCACGGACGCTGTCGGGTACTGCCAGAGGCCAGCGGCAGACCCGACGGCCATTCCGGAGGGTGGGGGCCGAAGAGGGAGCTCGCCGGAGTGCAGGAGATCTCCGGCGACTCTTGAATAGGGCGCCGCCATGTTGCGCCGGGTCGCGCATGCGCAGTGAGTCCCCGGCGGCCCGAGATAGTCGCGCAGGCGCAGAAGATCGCGCGAGGGCAGGGGACAGTTGCGTGAGGGCAGGGAAGGCGCAGGAGAGTCGCGTGAGAGCAGGGATAGCTAGTGAGAGGTTGTGGCGGCCATTAGGGGTTAGTGCAGGCACAGGAAAGGAGCGCACGCGGCCCCAATGTTATTGTAAGTGCCCCGGGACTACAATTCCCATAGTGCCTAGCGAGGGAGGCACCAGGTGCCTCATAGGAGCCAATAGGGCTGCAGGACTGTCCTGGATAGATTGGATACATTTCGCGGGCAGAGAGCTGCGTGAGTCAGTCAGAGACTGGAGCAGCCCAGGGAAGGAGGTAGGGTACAGGAGTCAGAGACTCCCTGTACTAGGCCAGTACCCCCAGGGCCCGAGATAGCTCAGCTCCCCAGTAAGGTGAGTGTTGCCAGGGGCAGCCCTCAGGTTAGGGACCCTGCTACTTACATTAGTGGGAGCTGGGAAAGGAAGGTTACAGAGAGTTGGAGTCAGGGAGCTGTAGGGAAGGGAGGGTGCGGGGAGCGAGTGCAGCTCCTGCCCCACATAGGTACCCACACCCCAGGTAGGCTCCAACTCCCCACTAGTTGGGTGGGTAAGTGCTTAGGGAGGCCCAAGATAGGGACACTGCCCTTAGCATAGAGTGCTGCACTGTCAGAGTCACAGCGGGCATTGCTGTGAGGTCTGACAGGCAGGCACCTTGTTTAGCAGCACGTTGGCTGTTAGAGTTAGTGAGGCTTAGGGATGTGGGTAGTTAGGGGAGTGGGACAGGTCCTGACCTTTTAGGCCCATAGGAGTATCCCAAGCCATCACAGGTTGCTGTATTATAGGGACGGCCTATAGTGCAGCACGTGCCCCTTATGTAGGTAGGGACACAGAGAAGTATCGCTGTTCCCGTGAGGCGGTTGGACCCACGTTGGGGTCCACATAGACTGTTCCGGAGTGGGACCGCTCTAGCGGTCCACGTACAAGGAGTGCAGTGGAGGATCAGAAGGAGGCATCGCCCGACTGATCCTTTGAGAACCTTGTTGCTGACCCGAGCACCGGAGTGCTCGGCAGGTATTATACCAACACATGTGCACCAACAGGCCTAGAGGTTCTTAGTGACTGCGCAGTCACCCATTGACTATCTCTGTAGGAGTACGGGACATTAGGTGGGGTTCTTGGGACACTGGGTGGGATCACCTGGTGTCGAGGAATCGTCCTGGGAGACGTCAATGTTAGTGTCTCCTTGTGAGAGAGACACAGGTTATTATTATTTGTTAGTAAAGTCATTAGTTATATAATCACTGTGTGTGTGGTTTCTGATTGGGTTCCTATGTAGGGTCATTCTACACTTCCCTAGAATCCTACATAGGTGGAGGCGCTGAAAGAAGATCCGTTCCAGAGGATTCACCCCAGGCTCTCATTAGCGGAGGCTCAGACCTCCTGTGAGTCTGCAGGTATACGCACCACACCGGTAACACCACATGTTCTACTCACCCACACTATATATGAGATTGGGTGGGGTGGAATACCCGTTACAACTGTAATACAGTACATACAGTACTGTATACAAATGTGATAATTTTATATTCGAAGAAGACGCGACGCTATATTTTTGTAATACTGTATACTGTAAATCCTCCATTTTACAAATACTACGCGCGCACACACAGACATAATGCATTAGACATGCATTAGACTTATTAGACTTTTAAGACAACAGCTCGCAAACGCCCACCAGTGTTTTTAGACGGTATTACAGTATAGCAGAAAGCGCTAAAAATCCGAGCGCTAAAATACCCCAAACCGCTCCGGAAAAAAAGAAAATATACCGCATCTGGCTGCGGTTATCAGAGCGCCGCGGATCCGGCCGCATTAGGATAAAGGCGGCTGCAGCTGTATACAATTTGTTGTGAGTACAGGAGTTGTTTCACTCAGAGGTATATAGATATTATATTTATACTGTTTGACTTGATCTTTATGTAACGGTTTTGTGAACCGGCCTGACCCACCCAATCTCACATTGGCCCCTGTGGTCTAACCAGTCCCCGTTACAGTGTGATAGTGTCTGGTGGTGCACCTGTTGGCAACAGGACTCCTGAGTCTCCCGCATGATGGTGTGTGGGGAGAACCCGTCCAGACAGGCAGCTGAGGTAGTGTGCAGAGTCCTACCTAGTTCCAGTGCAGCGCCTCCACCTCATCAGGGACCGTTCGGTCACTTGGGGATGGTCCTGGCGAGGAACTCCTCTGTGGTGCTCCTCTCTGTACAATCACTCCACACATGTACACGAGAGGGTTTGTAATTAAGAGCATCTTTATTGCTTGAGGTAGGCTAGCTGCCCCTCGCAGTAGTTTCTCTAGCCACTCATAATCATTCAGTGCTTCCCTTTGAAAGGTGTAATTCTCCTTAAATAGGGTTCCCTATCCCAGCCGGGATGTCTTTACCCTGTGCCAGGTCCCTGGACACAGTCTTCTTATTCAGCTACTATAACATAACTCTTACTCCTCTCAGAACTCTGGCAGAACTACTCAGAACTAACTCTTAGACACAGTGCTGTGCCTTATGTATACTCTGGAAACTGACACACCTCTGACATCACTAACCATGGAGTCAGAGCCTGTGACCACTCCCATCCATACACAGGGCACCTCACCAGGGTGTGAGGGCAAACCTCCATAATTACTGCTGGCATGCCCACAACTTACCAGGCCTTACTGTCAGCAGGAGAGATGACTGTAGCCATTTTACATGACCGCTACATTCTCCCCCTGGTGAATCCCATCGCCCTCGCTGGGACCTAAATTTGCATACCTTCTTCCAGGAAGCACTGTAACACAACACAACAGTGTGGAAGTGTGTCACTCAGAGCGTGACTTACAGTACAGTGTGGAGGTGTGTCACTCAGAGCGTGACTTACAGTACAGTATGGAGGTGTCACTCAGAGTGTGACTTACAGTACAGTGTGGAGGTGTGTCACTCAGAGTGTGACTTACAGTACAGTGTGGAGGTGTGTCACTCAGAGTGTGACTTACAGTACAGTGTGGGGGTGTGTCATTCAGAGTGTGACTTACAGTACAGTGTGGGGGTGCTTCACTCACAAAGTGTGACTTACAGTACAGTGTGGGGGTGTGTCACTCAGAATGTGACTTACAGTACAGTGTGGAGGTGCATCACTCAGAGTGTGACTTACAGTACAGTGTGGGGGGGTGTCACTCAGAGTGTGACTTACAGTACAGTGTGGAGGTGCGTCACTCAGAGTGTGACTTACAGTACAGTGTGGGGTGCATCACTCAGAGTGTGACTTACAGTACAGTGTGGGGGGGCGTCACTCAGAGTGTGACTTACAGTACAGTGTGGGGGGTGTCACTCAGAGTGTGACTTACAGTACAGTGTGGGGGGTGTCACTCAGAGTGTGACGTTTGACTCATTTCCACTGATGTTTCTCATGGCGGGTGTAGGGGTTGCACTGACCTGTGCCCAGGAACAGGAGCAGCAGAGACACAGCCAGGACGTGTGTACGATTCATTGTCTGATCTGGTTATTCCACCAAAGGAGCCGCTGGAAAGTGACATTAAAAGGATAATGTCTGAGATGGATCCTGTGAGCTCACAAACGGCATGCTGCGGTTACTCTGCTCACACACATACAGGGGTTACTCTGCTCACACACATGCTGCGGTTACTCTGCTCACACGCAACATACTGCGGTTACTCTGCTCACACACATGCTGCGGTTACTCAGCTCACACGCAGCATACTGCGGTTACTCTGCTCACACACAGCATACTGAGGTTACTCTCTGCTCACACACATACTGGGGTTACTCTGTGCTCACACACATACTGGGGTTACTCTGCTCA
>WSYH01002784.1:59137-79023 GCA_036426205.1 Ascaphus truei | reverse complement strand
ATTGAAGTATGAAGATGGTCAGCGCAAACTCATGGACCTCAAGATGTAGATGGAACAGAGTGGAATCGAATGAAATGTAATAAAATAGAATAAAACACAGTATTAGTGCATGCATCAACGTGTGTGGGGGGGGAGAACAGAGGGGGGGATGGGGGAAGGAGGTGGGGGATGGGAAGGATGGGGTGTTAGTGGATGCCACTAGATATACAGCAAATGAAACGTAAGCAATTGGTTTCAGTGACTCACACGGGCTTGTGTGAGACTTCACCCTTAACGATGGTTGTGGTGGGTGAATATAGATTCCTAAAGCAGAGTGACAATAAACAAAAAACTCACACGGCCTAATGTGAGTTTGTTCCCTCAGTGGGTGATGTCAGCCTGCTTAGGTGATGTGGGTACGCCTCAGCAGTCTATCCCCAATGGGTGTAGTGTGTGAGTGGCTCCTCTCCCCGTCGCCCATAGACCAAAGTATGTGTTATATATATATATATACAGTGGTCGACAAATCACCAAAAAATCTACTCGCCGAACAAAAAAATCTACTCGCCACCTAGTACCAAGCGTGTGCTTGAAGTATGAAGATGGTCAGCGCAAACTCATGGACCTCAAGATGTAGATGGAACAGAGTGGAATCGAATGAAATGTAATAAAATAGAATAAAACACAGTATTAGTGCATGCATCAACGTGTGTGGGGGGGGGAAGAGAAGGGGGGGGGATGAGGGAAAGGAGGTGGGGGATGGGAAGGATGGGGTGTTAGTGGATGCCACTAGATATACAGCAAATGAAACGTAAGCAATTGGTTTCAGTGACTCACACGGGCTTGTGTGAGACTTCACCCTCAACGATGGATGTGGTGGGTGAGTATAGACTCCTAAAGCGGAGTGACAATAAACAAAAAACTCACACGGCCTAATGTGAGTTTGTTCCCTCAGTGGGTGATGTCAGCCTGCTTAGGTGATGTGGGTATGTCTCAGCATTCTATCCCCAATGGGTGTGGTGTGTGAGTGGTTCCTCTCCCCGTCGCCCATAGACCAAAGTATGTGTAAAGTCAGAATTAGCAATTTGAACAGGTCTTTATTGGTCACAGTTAAAACATGAAAACGAGCATAAACAAGAATAAACAATCAGAATAAACAAAGAATAAACAATGAACACACACACTAAATGGCAACTCTTGTTGCCCAGCATCAGCCGCGTGGTTTGATCCAGCAAGATCTCTTCCTCCGTTGGTGTTCTCACTGACGCGTCCGGCAGTGGAACCGGAAGGGAGGATCTGCACCGGATGTCCTGCGGTTGGTTGGGTCCCTCTCTCAATGAGCTCCGGCAGGGAACAACGCGTTTCGCAGTAAGCTTTGTCAGGTTCCATTTAGTGTGAGTGTGTTCATTGTTTATTCTTTGTTTATTCTGATTGTTTATTCTTGTTTATGCTCGTTTTCAGAGAGTGTCTCACAGTGTCTGTAAGAGAGAGTGTCTGTGAGAGAGAGTGTCTGTGAGAGAGAGTGTCTGTGAGAGAGAGTGTCTGTGAGAGAGTGTGTGTCAGAGAGTGAGAGTGTGTGTCAGAGAGTGAGAGTGTGTGTCTGAGAGAGTGAGAGTGTGTGTCAGAGAGTGAGAGTGTGTGTCTGAGAGAGTGAGAGTGTGTGTCTGAGAGAGCGAGAGTGTGTGTCTGAGAGAGCGAGAGTGTGTGTCTGAGAGAGCGAGAGTGTGTGTCTGAGAGAGTGAGAGTGTGTGTCTGAGAGAGTGAGAGTGTGTGTCTGTGAGAGTGAGTGTGTCTGTGAGAAAGTGAGTGTATCTGTGAGAGAGTGTGTCTGTGAGAGAGTGTGTGTCTGTGAGAGAGTGAGTGTGTCTGTGAGAGAGTGAGTGTGTCTGTGAGAGAGTGAGTGTGTCTGTGAGACTCAAATGTAGATGGAATCGAATGAAATGTAATAAAATAGATAAAACACAGTATTGTGCATGCATCAACGTGTGTGGGGGGGGAGCGAGGACAGAGGGGGGGATGGGGGAAGGAGGTGGGGGATGGGAAGGATGGGGTGGTTAGTGGATGCCAACTAGATATACAGCAAATGAAACGTAAGCAATTGGTTTCAGTGACTCACACGGTTGTGTGAGACTTCACCCTCAACGATGGATGTCGTGGGTGAATATAGACTCCTAAAGCGGAGTGCAAAAACAAAAACTCACCGGCCTAATGTGAGTTTGTTCCCTCAGTGGGTGATGTCAGCCTGCTTGGTGATTGGGTACGTCTCAGCAGTCTATCCCCAAGGGTGTAGTGTGTGAGTGGCTCCTCTCCCCGTCGCCCATAGACCAAAGTATGGTAAAGCAGAATAGCAATTTGAACAGGTCTTTGGTCACAGTTAAAACATGAAAACGAGCATAAACAAGAATAACAATCAGAATAAACAAAAAATAAACAATGAACACACTCATACTAACTCTTGTTGCCCAGCATCAGCGCGTGGTTTGATCCAGCAAGATCTCTTCCTCCGTTGGTGTTCTCACTGACGCGTCAGGCAGGAACCTGACGAAGCTTACTGCGAAACGCGTTGTTCCCTGCCGGAGCTCATTGAGAGAGGGACCCAGCCAACCGCAGGACATCCGTGTGCAGATCCTCCCTTCGGTTCCACTGCGGACGCGTCATGAAACACCAACGAGGAAGAGATCTTGCTGGATCAACCACGGCGCTGATGCGGGCAACAAGAGTTTGCATTGTGTGTGTGTGTTCATTGTTTATTTTTTGTTTATCTGATTGTTTATTCTTGTTTATGCTCGTTTTCATGTTTTAACTGTGACCAATAAAGACCTGTTCAAATTGCTAATTTGACTTAACACATACTTTGGTCTATGGGCGACGGGGAGAGGAGCCACTCACACACTACACCATTGGGGATAGATGCTGAGGCGTACCCCACATCACCTAAGCAGGCTGACATCACCACTGAGGAACAAACTCACATTAGGCCGTGTGAGTTTTTTGTTTATTGTCACTCTGCTTTAGGAATCTATATTCACCACCACAACCATCGTTAAGGGTGAAGTCTCACACAAGCCCGTGGTGAGTCACTGAAACCAATTGCTTACGTTTCATTTGCTGTAATCTAGTGGCATCCAATAACACCCCATCCTTCCATCCATCCCCAATCCCACATGATCCCCCCCCTTTTCCCCCCCACACACTGTTGATGCATGCACTAATACGTGTTTTATTCTATTTTATTACATTTCATTCGATTCCACTCTGTCCACTACTACATCTTGAGGTCCATGAGTTTGCGCTGACCATCTTCATACTCAATTGCAACGATAAGAAGGACTGGGTTCCTTTCTTCAAGGTCAAGCAGCAGCTAAAAACCAACAAAAAGGCCAGTATACATTTTATACTCTTTACACTATTACACAACTTTACATTTTTTAATTATTAATACTTCTTAGGCGTTGAAAGTATTTTTAAGCACCTATTTCAGGGACGCCCCCAGTCGACATCATCTGACATTGTTAATATGGATTAAGTTATACAGAGGCAATTAGGTCTCCAAAACCCAAGGGCCTGGTAATGGCCCCACCCAAAAGGGAATCAAAGATGTATGATGAGAGGAGACATCTCGTAAGAAGAGCCTAGCAGGGCTCAAAGATAAAAAGAAAAAAAGACGACTAAGGTCCAACGCTGGCCGGAATAGTTCCAGATGTCGCCACTCTGGACCACAGTGTGGAGCCAAGGAGAGAATACGGTCCGAGTGTCTCGTCACGGCTGAAGAAACAGTCCAGTCATTTGCAAGCTGACGCGGGTGTTTGAATAAAGTCAAGGATGTCATGGACTGAAAGTCAAAGAAAAAAATGTTTGGGGAACTGACCGATTTTTTTTACACGTGGGGCAGGCAAGGACACTCTTCATTTGCAATAAGCTAGTTGTAGTTATGCTATATGTAGGCCTCTAGAATAAGCATTTTGTAACTATTTGCAATGTTATTGGTTCTCTGTGTTGGAAATTGTAAGCTAAAACTACAAATAATATGAAGGTTGAGGAAAATTTGGGTTGGTAAATATAGAATGAGGTGACCGAAGGTACGCACCAGTTTAGCTTAGTAAAAGGATTAAAAAAAATTCAGGGATTTAAACTAAATTTAACTTTCTACAACCCTTATCAGTTTGGGGGAGGTCATTGTAATGTTTGAGATGACGAGGTGATACTCGTCTTCTCCGGGGTAGAGTGGTCCCTCAAATCCTACTGGCTCATATCGTGCATGAAGAGGTTATAGAACAGGCCAAGAACTGTCCCAGAGCACTGATAGGGCCCCAATGGGGGGTTGAGGTCACCCTCCACCCCACCTTCTCCCTTTCTCTGATGCTGGCCACTCGTGACCCCCCGTCCTTCCCCTTCTTTCTACATTTTTTTGGTATTTAAACCAGTGCCCACAACACTCCTTGCCCTGTTTTTTCCCACTTCTCACTCCCCTTTCTCCTTTTCTGTCCCCTCTTTCCCCCCCCCCTTCCCTCCCCCCCCCACCGCCGCTCGGGGGTTTCAGACCGCCTCCTTCCCACTTCCACCACATCTTGAGGTCCATGAGTTTGCGCTGACCATCTTCATACTTCAATATTAACAATGTCATCAGGATTTTTCATCAAGTTTGTGTTTTCAGGAACTGTCACCCACTTGGCTAAAACATCTTCTGTGGTGGCCTGGGTGTGTTCACTAGTTTGATAATCATCTGGACAATGTAAATGAAATTGAGGAACTGGATTTTTGAATCCCAGATCAGGGAGTATATTCTCAGTATTCTCAGGAGGGTGCCTATCTGTTTCTGGAATAACCGCAGCACAGTTAAAGTCAATTCTTTCTCCTTCCTCTTTGTCCTCAGTGGGGTCATTGAGTTTACTTTTCCTGGTCTCCTTTTGTGACCGTGTCTCTTTTAGCCTTGGAATCTCTTTCTCCAACTTCATCTTTATAGCAAATCGTAATATTGCAACAGCATTGAAGATACACGTACAGGAACGTACAGCTTGCTTGGTTAGGAGGTAGGATTGATATCCCGACTGAACCACACTAGCGGCTTCTAATTCAACTTCTTTGGAGTGGAGTCGCGATTCCATGTCTGTGATCTGTTTCAGCACAAGGTTTAACTCTGTTTCCTTTCCTCTATTCTTGACCTGCAGCTGCAGGTGCTCCTCCCGGGTCTTGTCCAGCTCCAGCAGCAGCCGGGCCCCCTCATTTGCCGTGTGGTCCAGCTGCTTGTGGATACCGGCCATCTCGCTTTCATAGCGCAATGTCAGGCAGACAACCTGATGGACGGACACCTCCTCCCTTTCGGCGCACTGTATCTCGCGCTCAGCCATCTGCTTCTGCAGCTCTTCCTGCATTTCTAACTTTTCCTGGATCAATTGCTTCTCCACTTTTCCTGTTTGGTGAAGCTTCTTATCACCTTCACTGACCTGTCAGTCAAGTCTGAATTTTTCTGTGTCAGAATTACATTCTCGCTCTTTACAGTCTCTAAATTACTCAGGGCATTCTCACAGGTTTCCTTTAATATTCCCAGCTCTGTGTTCAGCCCGTGGCCCTCCAGGCGTAAGTGTTGCACCTCTGTGCTGAGCGCGTGAACCTCTTGTAGAGCCTTCCCGTATTTCTGTTTTAGGATAGCAATCGATTTGTCAGACTTAATCTGTTTTTCATCCATGGTGGCAATTACAGTGTTGGCCTTTTCCAGACTAGTCGTCACCTCTTCCAACTCACTCCGTAAGAGGCACTCTGTTTTCTTCAAAGCCTCGTACTCTTGTAAAGCTGGGAGTATACACCTCTGTAACTCGGCGTTCACTTCTCGCTCCTTATTGTTAGCTTCTCGCTCCTTCTTGTTAGATTCTTGCTCCTTCTTACAACATTCTCGCTCCTTCACTAATCCCTGCCACAGGACTTCATAATAATGGCGGGCAGCTTGGAGTGCAGAAACCAAAGCCTCTTTATCCTGTATCAAGGATTCATCTTCCCTTTGCTCCTCCTTTTCCTTTGCCACTGTTCCCGTGACAATTCTGCCGGTCACTCCGGTCTGCAGCACCTTTCTGACGCATGTCCTGACCGCGCAGGTTCAAGTGGCTCAGTCACTTCCCCTGTGACTTGAGGAACAGTTTTCTTTTTCTTCTTCTTTCTCTTTGCTTTATTAGCTCCAGAGATATCAGTGGTACTGGGCACACACTCACTGGTAGCTTCCACATTTTGCTTGCACTCACAGGGCGTTGCTTGCTTTTGTAGCTGTTTGTCTATGAAAATTTGGGGGAACACATCTTCCATGTGACCAACTTCATGACAGGCCCAGCATACTAAATTCATCTGTGGGTATGGCTCTCTTCCAGGGGCCACATACGAGTCGTCGTCATCATCATCGTATGTCCTGAAGGAACATTGTTTTTCATGGTACGTTACAAAACAAACATTTCACGTTGGCCATTTTAGAAACCCGACAGGGACAAATTGCTAGCTGCAATTTCACTCACTTCAGCAAAAGGCATTAGCTTTACATGCAGCACTTGCTAGATGCAATTTTCACTTTCTTCAGAAAACCAAATTATAATATATATATTTTTTCCGCTTGAGTTCAGTACCTTTCAATCTTATGACCTCTGGGTGCTATTGCATCCACACATCGCACATTCTCTGTGTATGCTGGAAGCACAACTGGTTATACACAGTGGAACAGACTTCACTCACAGCATCTGTACTTTTACTTTGGCTGGGCGGCCATTTTAAACCCCTGCATTTATTTGCAAACCCACAGACCTTTTAGTGTCGACCCGCATTCTCCACCATATGTGACAAATGCCCCTCTTTTGTAGCGCTGACGTCTGTCTGGGTTCTTTCTGGCACAGTCTTCTAGGGTTAATTATACAACAAACAGGGTCATGCAAAGTATTACGTTGCTTAACTCAGGCTTCTGCCTGCTTTATTTTCATCCAAATAAGGGACTGCAGCTTTAACGTGTTGCTGGGCCAACTAACCTGGTTCCCCAGTTTAAAACAATGTCCTCTCATTTAGGGTCACTAGATAAAGCATACAGTCTTTTAGATACGGCAATAAACATGTGTTTGTCTTATCTGTTCGTGGTGGGAACTCGGTCCCAAGTGTCCAGGCAAATCCTCTGGTACTGTGATACTTGAAGGGGCCGTCCACCCTGAACTGGATGCAGGGGAGCAGCGAAAACCCCAGTCTCCAGGCTCTAAGAAGAGAGACTGAAATGCAAACCTCTCTGCTCTAAATACCTGTGCTAGTGATTAGGAGAGCAGGTGAGGGAGAACTAGACACATTGTAATCTGTGGTCTGGATTTTCCATCCACCAGCCTGAGTTAATGTGAAGCTGTGGAATGGATCATTTTGCACAATTCCTGCACTTTCTGACCTAAAACGGGGCAGAAAGCTGCATAACATCTTTGGACTATGTCACATATCCCCATCCCCAGCTCACACCTACTGGGGTGAGCGGCCATGGACCTCACTGGGGTGAGCGTCCTACCTGAAATACTTGAGCTAACTCCCCAGTACAATATTAAGCATTCACATGACACGAATATGAACTTTTTCCACAGCAATTATGGACAATAGGTTTCGTCATAAGAGACTTTACTTGGCAAACCTATTTTGTTGCTCTCTATTAGGGAACTATTTTGAAAAATAAATGTCTAGCACAAATTCTTATAACCCAGGATATGATAAATATACTCACAAAACCAGACATTTTCTATTACCTCCCTGGGTTTTCCTTTTCTACTCTAGAATATGAGCCTCATTATATATTTACCAACCAAAAGGGCCATCAACCCTGCATAGTAATTTGTAGTTTAGCTACATTTCCAACACAGAGAACCAATATAACATTGCAATAGTTACAAAATGCTTATTCTAGAGGCCTAATATAGCATAACTACACTAGCTTATTTGCAAAGTGAAGTGTCCGTGACCTAGTCCCCACGTGTAAAAAAAATCGGTCAGTTCCCCAAACATTTTTTTTCTTTGACTTCCAGTCCATGACATCCTCTGACTTTATTTCAACACCCGCTGCAGCTTGCAAATGACTGGACTGTTTCTTCAGCCAGTGACGAGACACTCGGACCGGATTCTCCTTGGCTCCACACTGTGGTCCAGAGTGGCGACATCTGGAACTATTCCGGCGCAGCGTTGACCTTAGTCGCTTTTTCTTTTTAATCTTTGAGCCTTCTAGGCTCTTCTTACTGAGATGTCTCCTCTCATCAGAAATCTTTGATTTCCCTTTTGGGGCCATTACCAGGCCCTTGGGTTTTGGAGACCTAATTGCCTCTGTATAAACGTAATCCATATTAACAATGTCAGATGATGTCGAACTGGGGCGCTCCCTGAAATATGTGGCTTAAAAATACTTCAACGCCTAAGAATTATTAAATAATTAAAAAATGTAAAAGTTGTGTAATAGTGTAAAAGAGTATAAAAATGTATACTGGCCCTTTTTGTTGGTTTTTAGCTGCTGCTTGACCTTGAAGAAGGAAACCCAGAGTCCTTCTTATCGTTGCAATTGAAGTATGAAGATGGTCAGCGCAAACTCATGGACCTCAAGATGTAGATGGAACAGAGTGGAATCGAATGAAATGTATAAATGTAGAATAAAACACAGTATTAGTGCATGCATCAACGTGTGTGTGGGGGGGGGAGAACAGAGGGGGGGGATGGGGGAAGGAGGGGGGGATGGGAAGGATGGGTGTTGTGGATGCCACTAGATATACAGCAAATGAACACGTAAGCATTGGTTCATGACTCACACGGGCTTGTGTGAACTTCACCTTAACGATGGTTGTGGTGGGTGAATATAGATTCCTAAAGCAGAGTGACAAAAACAAAAAACTCACAGCCTAATGTGAGTTTGTTCCCTCAGTGGGTGATGTCAGCCTGCTTAGGTGATGTGGGTACGCCTCGCAGTCTATCCCCAATGGGTGTAGTGTGTGAGTGGCTCTTCCCCCGTCGCCCATAGACCAAAGTATGTGTTAAGTCAGAATTAGCAATTTGAACAGGTCTTTATTGGTCACAGTTAAAACATGAAAAACGAGCATAAAACAAGAATAAACAATCAGAAAAAACAAAAAATAAACAATGAACACAACACTAAATGGCAACTCTGTTGCCCAGCATCAGCCGCGTGGTTTGATCCAGCAAGATCTCTTCTCCGTTGGTGTTCTCACTGACGCGTCCGGCAGTGGAACCGGAAGAGGAGGATCTGCACCGGATGTCCTGCGGTTGGCTGGGTCCCTCTCTCAATGAGTCCGGCAGGGAACAACCCGTTTCGCAGTAAGCTTCGTCAGGTTCCTGCTGAAGCGCGTCAGTGAGAACACCAACGGAGGAAGAGATCTTGCTGGATCAAACACGCGGCTGATGTGGGCAACAAGAGTTAGGATGAGTGG
This sequence comes from Ascaphus truei, assembly GCA_036426205.1. NCBI lineage: Eukaryota > Metazoa > Chordata > Amphibia > Anura > Ascaphidae > Ascaphus > Ascaphus truei. Next base: position 69,622 of record WSYH01002784.1, on the reverse strand, counting down.
GTTCATTGTTTATTTTTTGTTTATTCTGATTGTTTATTCTGTTATGCTCGTTTTCATGTTTTAACGTGACCAATAAAGACCTGTTCAAATTGCTAATTCTGACTTTACACATACTTTGGTCTATGGGCGACGGGGAGAGGAGCCACTCACAACACACACCCATTGGGGATAGCTGCTGAGACGTACCCACATCACCTAAGCAGGCTGACATCACCCACTGAGGGAACAAACTCACATTAGGCGTGTGAGTTTTTTGTTTATGTCACTCCGCTTTAGGAGTCATATTCACCCACGACATCCATCGTTGAGGGTGAAGTCTCACACAAGCCCGTGTGAGTCACTTGAAACCAATTGCTTACGTTTCATTTGCTGTTATATCTAGTGGCATCCACTAACACCCCATCCTTCCCATCCCCCACACTCCTTCCCCCATCCCCCCCCTCTGTTCTCCCCCCCAACACACGTTGATGCATGCATAAACTGTGTTTTATTCTATTTTATACATTCATTCGATTCCACTCTGTTCCATCTACATCTTGAGGTCCATGAGTTTGCGTCTGACCATCTTCATAATTCAATATTAAACAATGTCATCAGGATTTTTCATCAGTTGTGTTTTCAGGAACTGTCACCCACTTGGCTACTAAACATCTTCTGTGGTTGCCTGGGTGTGTTCACTAGTTTGATATCATCTGGACAAATGTAAATGAAATTGGGAACTGGATTTTTGAATCCCAGATCAGGGAGAGTTATTCGCAGTATTCTCAGAGGGTGCTATCTGTTTCTGGAATACCGCAGCACAGTTAAAGCAATTCTTTCTCCTTCCTCTTTGTCCTCAGTGGGGTCATTGAGTTACTTTTCCTGGTCTCCTTTGTGACCGTGTCTTTTAGCCTTGGAATCTCTTTTCCAACTTCATTTTATAGCAAATCGTAATATTGCAACAGCATTGAAGATACACGTACAGGAACGTACAGCTCTTGCTTGGTTAGGAGGTAGGATTGATATCCCGACTGAACCACACTAGCGGCTTATAATTCAACTTTTTGAGTGGAGTCGCGATTCATGTCTGTGATTGGCGACACAAGGTTTAACTCGTTTCCTTTCCTCTATTCTTGACCTGCAGCTGCAGGTGCTCCTCCCGGGTCTTGTCCAGCTCCAGCGCCAGCCGGGCCCCCTCATTGCCGTGTGGTCCAGGCTTGTGGATACCGGCCATTCGCTTTCATAGCGGCAATGTCAGGCAGACAAACCTGATGGAGAGGACACCTCCTCCTTTCGGCGCACTGTATCTCTAGCGGCAGGCCATCTGTTTGCAGCTCTTCCTGCATTCTATAACTTTTTCCTGGATCAATTGTTCTCCACTTTTCCTGTTTGGTGAAGTTCTTATCACCTCAACGACCTGTCAGTCAAGTCTGAATTTTTCTGGTCAGAATTACTCTTTCGCTTTTACGCTCCAAATCATCAGGGCATTCTACCAGGTTTTAATATTCAGCTCTGTGTTCAGCCCGTGGCCCTCAGGCGGTAAGTGTTGCACTCTGTGTGAGCGCGTGAACTCTTGTAGAGCCTCGTTATTCTGTTTTAGGTGATAGCAATCGATTTGTCAGACTTAATGTTTTTCATCCATGGTGGCAATTACAGTGTTGGCCTTTCCAGACTAGTCGTCACACTTCTTCCAACTCACTCCGTAAGAGGCACTCTGTTTTCTTCAAAGCCTCGTACTCTTGTAAAGCTGGGAGTAGTAAACCTCTGTAACTTCGGCGTTACTTCTCGCTCCTATTGTTAGCTTTCTCGCTCCTTCTTGTTAGATTGCTCCTTCTTACAACATTCTCGCTCCTTCACTAATCCCTGCCACAGGACTTCATAATAAGGCGGGCAGCTTGGAGTGCAGAAACCAAAGCCTCTTTATCCTGTATCAAGGATTCATCTTCCTTGCTCCTCCTTTTCCTTTGCACTGTTCCCGTGACAATTCTGCCGGTCACTCCGGTCTGCAGCACCTTTCTGACGCTGTCCTGAAGCGCAGGTTCAAGTGGCTCAGTCACTTCCCCTGTGATTGAGGAACAGTTTTCTTTTTCTTCTTCTTCTCTTTGCTTATTAAGCCCAGAGAGATCAGTGGTACTGGGCACACCACTCATGGTAGCTTCCACACATTTTGCTTGCACTCACAGGGCGTTGCTTGGCTTTTGGAGCTGTTGTCTATGAAAAATTGGGGGGGAACACATCTTCCAGTGACCAACTTCATGACAGGCCCAGCATACTAAATTCATTGTGGGTATGGCTCTCTTCCAGGGGCCACATAAGAGTCGTCGTCATCATCATTGTATGTCCTGAAGGAACATTGTTTTTCATGGTACGTTACAAAACAAACATTTCACGTTGGCCATTTAGAAAACCCGACAGGGACAAATTGCTAGCTGCAATTTCACTCACTTCAGCAAAAGGCATTAGCTTTACATGCAGCACTTGCTAGATGCAATTTTCACTTTCTTCAGAAAACCAAATATAATATATATATTTTTTCCTGCTTGAGTTCAGTAACCTTTCAATCTTTGAACTCTGGGTGCTATTGCATCCACATCGCACATTCTCTGGTATGCTGGAAGCACAACTGGTATACAGTGGAACAGTGGAACAGACTTCACTCACAGCATCTGTACTTTACTTTGGCTGGGCGGGGGCCATTTTAAACCCTGCATTTATTTGCAAACCCACAGACCTTTTAGTGTCGACCCGCATTCTCCACCATATGTGCAAATGCCCCTCTTTTGTAGCGCTGACGTCTGTCTGGGTTCTTTCTGGCACAGTCTTTCAGGGTTAATTATCAAACAAACAGGGTCATGCAAAGTATTACGTTGCTTAACTCAGGCTTCTGCCTGCTTTATTTTATCCAAATAAGGGACTGCAGCTTTAACGTGGCTGGGCCAACTAACTGGTTCCCCAGTTTAAAACAATGTCCCTCATTTAGGGTCACTAGATAAAGCATACAAGTCTTTTAGATACGGCACAATAAACATGTGTTGTTCTTATCGTTCGTGGTGGGAAACGGTCCCAAGTGTCCAGGCAAATCCTCTGGTACTGTGAACTTGAAGGGGCCGTCCACCCTGAACTGGATGCAGGGGAGCAGCGAAAAACCAGTCTCCAGGCTCTAAGAAGAGAGACTGAAATGCAAACCTATCTGCTCTAAATACCTGTGCTAGTGATTAGGAGAGCAGGGTGAGGGGAACTAACACATTGTAATTGGTGTCTGGATTTTCCATCCACCAGCACTGAGTTAATGTGAAGCTGTGGATGGATCATTTTGCACAATCCTGCACTTTCTGACATAAAACGGGGCAGAAAGCTGCATAACATCTTTGGACTATGTCACACCACATACAACCCTACCCTAGAGGGTATACGAAAAATAATCAAAGATCTGCAACCCATGCTGGCAGAGGACGCAACATTAAAATATATCTTTCCCAAACCTCCCATTCTTGCATTCTGGAAATCACCAAACCTCAAACAGAAATGAGTCAGCAGAAGAATTCACAATGAACTTAAAGATACTGATAATGGCACAAAACCGTGCAACAACAAACGCTGCAAACTCTGCAAACATATATGCCAAGATCCCACAGCCAGTCACAACCATAGAACACTCAATGTTAAAGGATCATACAGCTGCACATCCAGGAATATAGTGTATATGATTCAGTGCAACAAATGTGACCAAGGTTGCTACATTGGGGAAACCAGCCAAAAACTACAAGGCAGAATGAATATGCACAGACACTCCATACTCCATTACGAAGAAGGAAGATACTGCTCACCTGTGGGATATCATTTCTCACAACCAGATCATTCCATAAATGATTTAAAAATCAAAATCCTCAATGGAATGTTTAAATGCACCCAAGAATGGAAAACATTTGAACTCAGAATGATAAGACTCTTTGACACCAAAACCAAAGGACTTAATGCGGACATGAGTTTTCTCACACCCTATCAAAATTGTTTGTAATTATCCTGCTTGCCTCTATTCTCATCCACACTTTCTCTCCCCCCCCCCCCCAGCACCCCCCCCCCCACCTTTCCATGTCACCCTCCCCTGGCTTCAAACACTTTTAACACCCTACCTTATCTACAGTACATATCTGTTGTTTTTTTTTCTCCCTCTCCCTACACTGTTTTAGCCATAGATTCATGTGTATATCAGTATTGCTTGACCTGAAGAAGAGAGGAGAACTCTCGAAAGCTTGTCCTATGACATAAATTGTTAGTCCAATAAAAAAGGTATCACCTAATACTGAAGAACTAATTTATTCTGCACTATATATATATGTTTGTCAAATATAGTTTAGACTGGAATTGGGATTAACATATCTGGACCTGCATGTTAAAAGGACAAACAAGGGTCTAACATAGTATACGCTATTTGTGCAGTCTTCACATATTTTGTGTATAAGAATGAGGATGTTTATTCAGAAATATTACAATGTAGCTGCTGTCATTGGTGCTGAAACCACTTCTGTAGTGCACTGCCATTTTTACCATTTGTCATAAGATAATATATTCACTATAGTTTAAAAAATGTGAATGTGGCTATATATATATTTTAATAGCTATGATTTTGAAAACAGTATATAATGTACATGGTACTGTTTACTCAGCCTTTGCTTGATACTGGGTGCAGGGGCTTTAGATGCAAATTAATAAAATCCTATTCATCTTTACTTTCATTTGTATAATAAGTTATTTAAAGGAAAAGCAGTCACAGCATATCTTTAAGATAGTAAAGTCCCTTTGAAAAATATGTGTCCTTAACAAATTGGATTCCAATAAAGGACACAGTAATAATGAATTCTACTGCAGAGTTACAATTAGGTTTGTCTGTGGCTCATCATAAGGCTGAGTCCATGCTCCCTGCTTGCTCGCTGAGGCGCGCTGAGGCTCAGGGAAAGCGGGTGCTTTCCCTGGCCTTGCGGTTGCTTACCGCACGTGCCGTCAGCGGGCGGGCCGGGGGCGGGCGCGTCACTGGCCGGGGGCGGGCCAGTGACGTCACGGAGCTGGTTCGCCCTCATTGGGCGAACTGCTCACGTGACCGGCCTTTCACGCCGGCAAGCGGGGGAATTTTAAATTCCCCTAAGACCTGCGCTTCCGCAAGCGCGCGGAAGCGCAGGTGAGCCCCTAATAAAGCCGCTCTAATTGCGGCTGTAGGGGCTCTGTGCTGAGCGGGAGCGCGCGTCAGTACGCTTCCGCCAGCAAGCAGTAAACATAGCCGAGGCCTTAGGGATACTGTTGCTTAACATGTGCATAATTTAAAATTACAAAAGGATTGGGAGGAAATGTGCAGACTATATCAACATTTTCCTACTGAAGTGAATGTGGGGGGTTGAAATTACTGGATACAAAAAAAGACTTGATAAGATAGTATAATAAGTCAGGATTTTTTCAGCTAATAAGGCCTCACAGAATATATGCTGCAGGATGTACACACACAGCCTTCTTGCAGGCATGCGTACCTACATAACAGACTGAAAATTAGTGTACTTATAATTTTCCTGACACACCATAAGCACACCCCAAGAACAGTCCCAGCCAATCAGGTCCATGTTTGTTTTGCAATCTTAGCAATATTGTTGGCAGCATCAGCAGACAAACAAACTCCAGTAGATGTTGCTGTTGACTATGAAATATACTTGTATTATTCATCTGCTCGATTAACAGATAGATTCAAATCAGTAGGGGTCACTCTGGCTTAATCACTGTACCATGAACTTATCTACTGTACAAGTGCTTATCTTTGAAAAGCACATTGTATCTGCTGGGCTTCTGCAGCTTATCTTATAGAATCCTGTAGCTTGACTTTTCTTGCCAGAGAATTAAAAGAAATAGTTATATAGGTTTGATTATTTTCCAATTGTAATATAGATGTAGATATATATGTATATGCGTATGTACAGTAAATATAAACCATCCCTTCCAGGGTTGATGTGAGCAGTTCAGTAAATAAAATATAGGGTTTAATGTATGATAATTCATTTTAAAAATATACAATGCAACATTACTTTATAAGTGTAAAATACTTAGCTATACACAGAATAATGTGAGGATATTATAGATTCAAATTCCAAAATGTCAAGGCATTCTCACTGAGCAGCATGCAGGCAATATTATTCAGCAACATTGTCTGCTTGAGACTCTTTTACCGCCTCAAAACCGCCTTCTAGCAGAAGTCTAGCAAGCAGGGGCAATGACTGTCAAGGAAACTTCAAGATACTGTATACTGACATAAAAAGAACATTGCCGGGTAGGAAGATCTAAATAAAGGACCTAGTAGGGAGGATGAATTTGTCACAAGCAGTGAAAATTGACTGACAAGGTGGGCTAAATGATCCCTGTCTGCTGTCTGTTTATATTTCTATCAAAACAGTCTCCATATGAATTCTGGATATAGTATGCCATAAAAATTACCTTTTCAACAAAAGTCTGAATTCCAGTTGCTACATAGTGACACTGTTTTTTGCAGAATTATCTGCTAAAATTATATTTTATCTTGTTTATTAAAGATAGCGTTGCACCAATCATCTTTAAATGTGCAGTTCTGTATGTACTGTATACCATGCCCTCTTGAAAAGCCAATTTAAGATAGTGTATGTACAGAAAGAGATAACAAGGAAATAGGAGAAGTAAAAACTCACTCTGAACAGTTTAAAACATTTACAGACATTTCCAGAGTAAAATGTAAATTGTATCTTAAAACTGGTAAGGCCCTTATTCAATAAAGTGCAATATCACCGAGCCAGTGCTATTGCATGGAAAGCTCCATTGAAGTCAATCGGGGCTTTCAGTGCCATAGTGCTGGATCAGCGCTATCACGATTGATAAAATAAGGACCTTTTCTTTAAAGACATCAATCACCTAATAAAGATATCACTGTCATTGGTTCACTATATGCACGTGCACCTTTAAAAGCCCCACCTTCAGGGCCTATGGAGCTCTCCACATCTTCCTACAATCTTTTGGGAACCATCACCATCTGTAAACCCTAGAGGATTGCTTAAGACCACACCTATGGAACAAACTCTTATGACTAAACCGACTCAAATTATGAGTTGCTGGCTGTGAGTCACTGCACTCCTATTGTACTAAGAGAGACAGAGGGGCGCAAACAAGGGTCAGAGTCAATGTCAGACCAGTGGTTGAAAAACACACACAGGGGCTCATGCAGAGAGCATAGATAAGGAAATAGCGCCATCTTCTGGCGAAAAAACTAGCCAGAAATCCTTAAACTCGGGAGAAAATGGCGCGATTTTTAAAAGTGCTCTGAAAATTTTTCAGAGCTGTAAAACTCGCCAAACTCGTGGCGAGAACCTGAAACTCGCCATGCTAATATAGCGTTGTATTCCAGAAGCTCCGAATCGCTGGAACACGCCAATATGGCGAGTTTCAAATAGCCAGGAAAAGTTGGCAATTTGCAGTTTTTTGCGGAAATGAGTTAACGACGTTCCCTGCATAACACCTTCACTAATGGCAAATCTGTGGCTATTTTAAAGCCATTTTAAACTTTTTTAACGTTCCTCTCTGCATAAGCCCCACAATATTAAACCAGTGATTAAAAGCACAGGGGTGATAGGAGTATATACAATATGTACTCACACGGGCCTGTGTGGTACTAGGTAGTACTATAGGTATCTTTATTTTCTTTCTTCTTGCTAGTCAGTCGTGTTCCTTCTCACTTTGTACGTTAGGGATGGGCCACTCAGGGCGCATATAGTGGAAGACAGCGCCACACAGATCAATAAAAATACGTTTATTAAGCAAAGAAAGTGAGATAACAATTCACTCACATGTAAAAAACTGCTCAGGGACGCCGACGTCAACCTCCCGCTCTCCGGTGCAGTGTGCTCCTGTTCGCCGCGTCCGGTCTACAGGACCGTAGTGTGTCTTCCACTATATGCACCCTGAGTGGCCCATCCCTGACGTACAGAGGGAGAAGGAGCACGACTGACTAGAAAGAAGAAAGAAAATAAAGATACCTATAGTACTACCCAGTACCACACAGGCCCGTGTGAGTACATATTGTATATACTCCTATCACCCCTGTGCTTTTAATCACTGGTTTAATATTGTGTGTGTCTTCAACCACTGGTCTGACATTGACTCTGACCCTTGTCTGCGCCACTCAGTCTCTCTTTCTACCTATGTTTCCTTGAGGATCGTGGGAAGATCCTTTCCAGGGGTTGAGCAGTAGACACTGAGCATTTGAATTGTGGTATATTTATAATGTTTATTTTGACCTTATTCTTCTGTTCAGCTTCAAGCACTGTGTAAAGGGAGCGCCCCAGTTCACTTCCATTACTCCTATTGTACTAACCACTTTATGGAGTTCTGGAATAGGTCAAATTTGTAACCATAGGTATGGGGGAAAAAATTGCTGTCTGTGTCCAGAAGACTGGTTACAATCAGTCACATTGTACAAAATTTCCCTGCCCCTGTCACAGGTTGTTAAGGAAATGCCACATTTCCTGGGTAAAGAACCCAGATGATAACTCGATGTTATGATTCACATATGCAAACGTGGGTACAATACAGACAATCTTTTCTCCAGGTGTTTTTAGCAACTAATATTCTGCAAGCAGTCCTAAAAATCATCAGTGACAAAACTAACCACGGCCAACATTTGTGACACATATAGTGGCAGAATTTAGGATGCGTAAAACTTACTTTTCAACCTTAAAGAGGGGAATATCATTCCCCCACCATATTTTATATCAGAACAAAGTATATCTCTATGGAACTGCATTGACTTATGGGGGCTACATAAGCATCAACAAGAACTAATATAGAATGCCTTATGAGAAAATTGGGATAGTGCCAATTTGGTATGAACATATTTAACTCCTATTCACTTAAATGGGACTTTCTGTGTGGTTGTGCCGAACTGGCACATTCTCACTTTAATAATTAAGCCCCATAGTTACATAGTAAATGAGATTGAAAAAAAGACATATGTCCATCAAGTTCAACCATTATTAATTTTCATTGTCTATGATACTCATCGTATATATTTATAGTTGTATTAATTGGTATATCAATCCAGAAGAAGCCAAACAAAAAACTGTAGTCAAACATTTGTCAATTACAGTATGTCTCATAAGGGGATTTTTTTTTTTATACTTCGTTAAGTGATCCTATCCAAGTGTCATAACTAAAAACTGAGCAAACTGCAAGAACAACTAACAGGCTAGTATAGTATACTTTATTTTATTGGACAAACATTTGTATCATGGGTTATTTTAGTGGCCCCAAGTCTAACCACAACCTTTATCATAGGGATGGATATTATAGTAAAGTTTCAATTCACATTCCTCTAATACAATGTCTATTGGTGACCAGTCAATAATGGAATACAATTTTCATCCAATGAACAATTTCCATTCTTCAAACCCAGCAGGTGGTTTGGATGATATGGGGGAATCAATCTGGTTTTAATGGGAACTTGATGGCCCACAATATTTTCAAAGGTAAACCTCACCCTCAACCAACAGGATGACCTAATTTTACTATTGCATGAATTTGAATCTTCAAAGCCAACTAACTTACCACACTTCAAAGTCTTGACAAAAAAAAAGTGTATGGACGAGTAAGATAGCAAATACAGACTCATTAAGCCTTTCACCACCTCACCAATAATGTATTGGCAGGACTTACCTAAAGTACAAGTAGTGTGCCAAATATATGGATGATTCCAGTACATGAACAAGTGCCATTTTTGTTACATTGAGCTTCTTATGGAATATCATGTCACACTAGCTTGATTTCATCCTGATCTAATACAGCTACTGTATCAAATATTTTCTACCACCTGGGGCAGTGAATCAAGAACACCAGATTTTTGGACTCACATGATAAAGGGTATATTGTATGCTTGAATATAAAACTCCATGGAAATAGTCTAATCTTTATTAAGAGTAAGTACCTCTTGTTGATGGTTTTGAAATATTATGCACTGCAATCTGTGAAGTATATTCCTTGGGATTAGGTGAGATTAAAACAGAAATTAAGGAAGCCATGGAAGACATCATGATGTTAGACCTAAAGATGGGTGAACCTGTCAGAATCCGTTCCGCTAATTTTCTCGGCTTTAGGTGTGCAATCTGATCCAAACAATGAAATCCAAAGGCAAACTGCGCCCTCTTAAATCCGTGCAGAATCCTCGAAAAATGCCAGGAGGCAATGCCAATGCGGCTTATTCAGAATCCATATCCGAAATTCACAGGAATTAGTTCTGCGGATTACGCAATCTCAAACTTTATTTAACCACTCCCACTTCCTGCCTGTTTGTCACACACTTTTTGGTGAGGAAAGGGACTAGTTGTACTTGGGAAGGGAGACTGTCACAGCGAGCGACTGTGGGGCTGGAGTCATGGTTCTGGGATAGGCTAGCAGGTGGGTAGTGATGGTCAGTAAACATGCAGAGGTCAGGGCTGGCAGCAAGCAGATAGC
>WSYH01002784.1:0-59108 GCA_036426205.1 Ascaphus truei | reverse complement strand
AAGGTAGTAATGGTGACAGTAAACATGTTAGATGGGAAGGGCTCGCCAGCAGCAGGTATAATGGGTCCAGTAACAAATGCCGGGTCAGGGGCTGGCAGCAAGGCAGTAGCAATGGTCAGCTAAACTGCAGAGGTCAGGGTGGCAGCAAAGCCAGGTAGTTAGTAAGGTCAGTAAACCATGTAGAGGTAAGGGCTGGCAGAAAAAGCAGGTAGTAATTGGTAGGAAATGAAGAAGGTCAGGGTGGCAGCCAGCAGGTAGTGATTGTCATGGAAAACAGGCAGAGGGTACGGCTGGAGAGAGGCAAGCAAAATGAAATCCAAACATGTCTGTTAAACAGCAACAACCAGAGGTACGAAGAGATGCTTGTGGAGAACCACAACAAAACAGGCATAGGAAAGGATTAGCAGATGGTCCTAGGCCCAGGGATGGTTAGGCTTGATTGTCTCGTTGCTCGCGCTTGTGTGTTGCCAGAGACCCTACATGCAATTAAGCGCTTCAGTAGGGGCTCCGCGTCATGCTTCCTTGCCTTGGCTGAGGCGCGCCTTGGAACAGAGACGTACAGTAATTTTAAATTCACGGGCTGAGTCCTCACGTGACGCCTCAGCAACAATGGAAGGAGAGCATGGAAATTGAAGGGGTTCTGGTGTGCCATCGGAGTGAGTGTACCTTCTGCCCGATCCCTGTTGCTGTCAGCCTAGGGAGATGGGTGGGGCTTGCCCGCCAGGGGGGAGCGGTTTGCATGTTCCTCCATCTGCCATCCCTGTGCGCGTTCAGCCTGGCGGAGATTGGAGGGGTGCTTGTTCGGGCGGGGTGAGGGGTGATGTGCCTACCATCTTCCGATCCCTGTGGCGTCAGCTGCGGGAGAGGACGGGGGTTGCACTGCGGGGTGAGCGGCGGGTGATGTTGCATCTCATCCTGCGAATCCCTGTGGCTGTTCAGCGCGGGAGATGGAGGGGTCATGCGTGACGGGGGGAGCGGTGCATGTTCCTCCATTCTGCCCGTCACCTGTGCGTTCAGCATGGACGGGAGACGGAGGGGCTGTGCGTTGACGGCGGTGGTGGGGTTATGCTGCATCCATCTGCCCGATCCCTGTGGCTTAGTCATCTGCTGAGAGATGAGGGGATGGTTGCGCTGCGGGGGGAGCGGGTGATGTTCCTCATCTGCCCGATCCCTGTGGCTGTCATGCACTGGGGAGATGGAGGGGGTTGCCGCTGCCGGGGGGACGCGGGTGATGTTGCCACCCTTCTGCCCGTGTGTCTGTGTGTTGTGCAGTATGTGTGTGTGGGTGCATGTATGTGTGTGTGTGTGTGTGTGATGTGAATGTGCCTGCATGTGTGTGGGGTGTGTGTGGTGTGTATGTGTGTTGTGTGGTCTAGTTTGTGTGTGATATATGGGTTTGTTGTGCTGTGTTGTGATGGTGTTTGTGCACATGTATGTGTGTGTGTCCATGTGGAGGCTGCTAGTGTGTGTATGTGTTTGTGTGTGTATACAGTGTGTATGGTATGTGTGGTGTGTGATGTGTGTGACGTGCGAAGTATATTTATCAAAGTTGCACAATGTTCAATAATATTACTCTCACATGTTTTTTTTAACATTTTTTAAATATTATATAATTATCCACACACACACACACACAACACACACACACGTTCCCCAAGTGACCACCAAACCACCAGATCACTTCAAAGGATCACACACACCCAGTGATACCGCCTCCAACGCTTGTGCTGTCTCCTCTGCAAGGACAGCAAAAAAGCTCTGGTAAGCGCAAGCTGAGCAAGCGAGAGCGAGCGGCACCCTGAAGAGCTTACTATGTCCAAGCTATATGGTGGCATTAAACTGTCCCTGTGCCAGAGGTTAAGGAAGAGCTCTGTTTACTTGTCAGAAAGTTCTCTGAAAAAAACAGACCACAATATCAGAGTTCTGGTGGCAGGCCTGCAAGAACTCACAGCCTGTGCAGCGTAAGTACTAGAGTCAATGCAGCCGCATTCCTGACATTACCTTCCCCCTCTAAGATTCTCTATGGACAATCCTCTTTTTGGCATCTAGCTGTGGTAATTTTTATGGAGGCGTCCTGAAGCGTGAAAATGGACATAATCCTCCTGTTCCCATGTCGGTCATAGGACATAGCCCACCCAGCTTTCCTCAGACCAAAAACAGGCACTAGATCTTTTAATTAGGAATCGTTTTTCCCACCATAACCAACAACTGGTCAGGAGGAGGAAGAATGAACCAGGGAAGGGATTTTGCCAAATGGTCTTCTAGTAAGAAAACCGGAGGGATGTCAATGGCGTTCAGCAGTTCTAAGGTGGATGAGACACGGGTTCAGGGGGAAGACAATGTGCTATAAATAGCAATTATTTTATAGCCAGCTTCAGTCAGCATCTCAATTGCTTTTATGTAGAGCAACTAGCTCTATGCGAACATGGTGTGGTGCCTGCACGGTGTGGTCGGCAGCGATCTACTGTAAGGCTACTGGCATCTGAAGGTGAGAGGTCAGGGCTGGCAGCAAGCAGGTAGTAATGGTCAGTAAACATGTAGAGGTAAGGGCTGGCAGCAAGCAGGTATTAATGGTCAGTAAACATGGAGGATATATGTCCATGTTTTCACAGCTGTTCAGACGCCTTCCATAAAATTACCACGCTATGCCAAAAAGAGGATGTCCCATAGAGAAATCTTAGAGGGAGGTAATTTCAGCAATGTCGGCTGCATTGACTCTAGTCTTACGCTGCAAGGCTGGAGTTCTGCAGGCCTGCCACCAGGACTGCTGATATTGTGGTTCTGTTTTTTTCAGAGAACTTCTGAAACTGCTGAAGTAACTTAATACCAGACATGGTTTTAGCCTCTGCCAGGGACCATTATAAGCCTTGGACATAGTAAGCGCTTAGGGTGCCGCCGCTCTCGCTTGCTCGCTTTGCGCTCTACCAGGAGCTTTTTGCTGTCCTTGCAGAGGAGACAGCCAAGCGTTGGAGGCGGGTATCACTGGTGTGTGTGTCACTTTGAAGTGATCTGGTGTTTGTGTGTCACTGGGGAACGTGTGTGTGTGTGTGTGTGTGTGTGTGTGTATATTATATAATATTTAAAAAATTTAAAAAAGCATGTGAGAGTAATTATTATTAACATGTGCAACTTTGATAATATATTTCGCAGCCACACACATCACACACCACACTAACATACACACTGGTACACACCACATACACATACACACACTACCACATGGACACACACACATACATGCAGCAAAACAAACACATGCACACAACACACAATACACACCAACACCCTACATCCACAAACACACACAACACCACACACACACACACACACACATGCAGCACATGCACATGCACACACACACACACACACATAATGCACACACACACATACATGCACACACACACAGACACACGGGGCAGAAGGGGGCACATCACCCGCTCCCCCCCGGCAGCGCAAGCCCCCTCCATCTCCCCAGGCTGACAGCCACAGGGATCGGGCAGATGAGGAACATCACCCGCCTCCCCCCGGCAGCGCAAGCCCCTCCATCTCTCGCAGTGAAGCCACAGGGATCGGGCAGATGGAGGCACATAACCCACACCCCGGCAGCGCAAGCCCCCTCCTCTCCCTCCATGCTGACAGCACATGGATCGGGCAGAATGGAGGAACATAGCACCGCTCCCCCCCAGCGCAGCCCCCTCCATCTCCCGCAGCTGAAAGCCACAGGGATTCGCAGATGAGGCACATCACCCGCCAGCCCCCGGCAGTGCAAGCCCCCTCCATCTCCGCAGCTGACAGCCACAGGGATCGGAGATGGAGGCACATCACACCGCTCACCCCGGCCAGACAAGCACCCCTCCATCTCCGCAGGCTGACAACGCCACAGGGATCGGCAGATGGAGGAACATGCAACCCGCTCCCCCCCGGCGGCGCAAGCCCCCTCCATCTCCCTCATGCTGACAGCACAGGGATCGGGCAGGAAGGTACACTCACTCCGATGGCCACCAGACCCCGTTTCACATTTCCCTGCTCTCCTTCCATTGTGTTTGCTGAGGCGTCACGTGAGCGGACTCAGCGCGTGAATTTAAAATTTTCACTGTGGCTCTGTTCAAGCGCGACTCAGCAAGCAAGGAAGCATGCGCGCGAGCCCCTACTAAAGCCGCTGTAATTGCACTGTAGGGCTCAGTGGCAACAGCAGCAAGCGGAGCAAGCGAGACGCAAGCAGCAGTAACCATGCCCGGGCCTAAGACCGTCTGTCTATGTTTCCTAGACCTGTTTTGTTGTGGTTCTCCACAATCAATGCCTCTTCGATACCTCTGGTGTTGCTGTTTAACAGACATGTTTGGATTCACTATTTCTTCCATCTTCTCCAGCCCGTACCCTACTCGACACTTTCTTACACAACACACCTGCTGCGCCTACCTGGCTCTTCCATTTCCTACCGCATTCCCTCTCCCTGTTTCTTCCTTTCTGCTACCCTTACCCTTCCTCCACATTATTTTTGGTTTACCTGCCTTACACCCTACCGCTTTCTCCACCCTCTGACCCACTCTGCAGTCTCTCCATTGCTATCTCCTTCTGCCCAGCCCTCTTACCCTCGGACATTTCTTCTGCCCACTTATACCTGCCTGGCACCTTGCTTGCCACTCTAGCAGTACCTCATGTTTACTGACACATTACTACCTGCTTGCTGCCAGCCCTGACCTCTGCATGTTTATGACTTCAATACATGCTGACTGCTGCAGCCACCTGGTACCCTCTAAGTGTTTACTGACCATTCGCTTATCTGCTTGCTGCAGCCGCTGACCTGCTGATTTACTGACCAATGCTATTCTGCTTGAGCCAGCCGACCTCTGCATGTATGGTCAGTAAACATGCAGAGGTCAGGGCTGGCAGCAAGCAGGTAGTGATTGTCAGTAAACAGGCAGAGGTAACGGCTGGAGAGAGGCAAGCAAAATGAAATCCAAACATGTCTGTTAAACAGCAACACCAGAGGTACGAAGAGGCATTGATTGTGGAAGAACCACAACAAACAGGCATAGGAAACAGGAAGCAGAGGTCTTAGGCCCAGGGCATGGTTACTGCTTGCTTGCTCTCGCTTGCTCTCGCTTGCTGCTGCTTGCCACTGAGCCCCTACAGTCGCAATTAAAGCGGCTTTAGTAGGGGCTCGCGCATGCTTTCCGTTGCTTGCTGAGGCGCGCTTGAACAGAGCCGACAGTGAAATTTTAAATTCACGCGCTGAGTCCGCTCACGTGACGCCTCAGCAACCAATGGAAGGAGAGCAGGGAAATGTGAACGGGGTCTGGTGCCATCGGAGTGAGTGTACCTTCTGCCCGATCCCTGTGGCTGTCAGCCTGCGGGAGATGGAGGGGGCTTGCGCCGCCGGGGGGGAGCGGGTGATGTTCCTCCATCTGCCCGATCCCTGTGGCTGTCAGCCTGCGGGAGATGGAGGGGGCTTGCGCTGCCGGGGGTGAGCGGGTGATGTGCCTCCATCTGCCCGATCCCTGTGGCTGTCAGCCTGCGGGAGATGGAGGGGGCTTGCGCTGCCGGGGGGGAGCGGGTGATGTGCCCCCTTCTGCCCCGTGTGTCTGTGTGTGTGTGCATGTATGTGTGTGTGTGCATGTATGTGTGTGTGTGTGTGTGTGCATGTGCATGTGCATGCATGTGTGTGTGTGTGTGTGTGTGTGTGTGTGTGTGTGTGTATGTATGTGTGTGTGTGTATGTGTGTGTGTGTGCATGTGTGTGTGTGTGTGCATGTATGTGTGTGTGTCCATGTGTGAGTGTGTGTATGTGTGTGTGTGTGTGTGTACCAGTGTGTATGTGTATGTGTGGTGTGTGATGTGTGTGCGCGAATATATTTATCAAAGTTGCACAATGTTAATAAATAATTTACTCTCACATGTCTTTTTTTAAATTTTTTAAATATTATATAATATACACACACACACACACACACACACACACACACGTTCCCCAGTGACACACAAACACACAGATCACTTCAAAGTGACACACACACACAGTGATACCCGCCTCCCAAGCGCTTGCTGTCTCCTCTGCAAGGACAGCAAAAAGCTCCTGGTAGAGCGAGCGGCAGCAAGCGAGAGCGAGCGGCAGCACCTAAGCGCTTACTATGTCCAAGGCCTTATAATGGCCTGGCAGAGGCTAAAACTCATGTGCCTGGTATTAAGTAATTAGCAGTCTTCAGAAAGTTCTCTGAAAAAAACAGAAGCACAATATCAGCAGTCCTGGTGGCAGGCCTGCAGAACTCCAGCCTGGCAGCGTAGAGACTAGAGTTCAATGCCAGCGACATTCCTGACATTACTCCCCCTCTAAAGGATTGCTCTATGGACAATCCTCTTTTTGGCCTAGCGTGGTAATTTTTATGGAAGGGTCTGACAGCTGTGAAACATGGACATAATCCTCCTGTTCCCAGGTCCTGTCCTCTGGACCATAGCCCACCCAGCTTTCCTCAGAAAAAACAGGCATCTATGATCTTTTTAATTAGGAATGTTTTCCCACCATTAACCTAAACCTGGTCAGGAGGAGGAAGAATGAACCCATGGAAGGGATTTTGCCAAAATGGTTTTAGTAAGAAAACCGGAGGGATGCTCATGGAGTCAGGAAGTTCTAAGTTGGATGAGACAGGGTTCACTTGGGAAGAAATGTTAAAATAGCCAATATATTTTAGCCCAGCTTCAGTCAGGATCTTCAATTGCATATTCTTCATTTAGAGCCAAACCTTAGCTCCTATGCGAAACATGGTGTTGGTGCCTGCGGTGTTGGTCGGCAGATCTACTGTAATGCTCCTGAGCCTCCTGAAGTGTGTCGCTTAATCTCTCTTGAATTTTCTTAAACACTGAGATTTTTCTGTGACCGCTGGGATGGGGCCAGAGATTGGAAGACATTGATGGAGAGTGAGGTAAAAGCTGCAATTTGCAACAAATGGACTCTCTCAGGTCAAAACCATGTTGTGCATTATTGCCCGAGCTCCGCAATGGGCAACAACTCGGCCTAGTCATCCTGAAGGTGACTAATGAAGCATCACAAGCACTGCTCAAGTGCCTGATTCATTCTGTTAGAATGGCCATTAGACTGAAGGTGAAAGTCAGATGATACATTTACACTGATTTCCAGGGTAGAACAAAAAGTTATCCAGAATCTTGATGTAATCTGTACACCTCTGACTGAAACGACATAATTGGGACCCTGTGCAGGCAGATAATCAGTGTTGCCTACTGTAGGGAAATTCTTGGCAGCAATAACGTGACCCATTTGGTGAGCCGATCCACCACTATCAGGATGGTATTGAGTCCCCGGGAGGGGGGAAACTTCACAATGAAATCTATGGCGATGGATCCCCACGGACATGTAGGCATGGGAAGCCGCTGCAGCAAGCCGAGATGGGAGGCACGAATGGGTCTTTTTCCTGGCACAGATTTCACAGGACATATTACATTTGCGGCTGTCTTGTAGAAGTTTAGGCCACCAAAAAGAGTGCAACAGAAGTTCCTGAGTCTTGTGGACACCTGGATGGCCGTCATGTGTCATGCATAAGTTGAAGGACTTCCAATTGTACTCTTTCAGGAATGAACAGATCTTTTTGGAAGGTTTAGGAGGGGTTTGTAGGAATACTGTAGGCTCCATTAATGTGTGAGAGCAGATTATAGGAAAAGGTGATGCAAAGGATATGTTTCTTAGGCAGGATAGTTTCTTCACATTTAAAAGTTGAAGAGGAGTTAAGGGACATAAATACAAAAATAGGGAAGTGACCCAAGTTTATCTCAAATAGTTTGCACACGAGGTAGATATGGTATTTCTAACGTGCTAGACAAATGAAGCTGATTAAAACATAACATTTGATATGATAAATTAAATGCAACTAAATAGTGGAGGGTGGAGGGGGAGGTGAGTGAATAAAGGCAAAATGATCTGATCAGGTAGTCAAACTACAATCATCACAGTGACAGATGCGTATATAAAAAGTACTTCAGTGCTGCCAAAAGCAGTATACAGTAGGAGCGTCTGGACAAGTATTCCTTCTCACATACATTGCTTACAACATCTATTTATATTATAAAGTATCTAAAAGTAATAGCAAGGTGTGAGTAATCGCAGATCTCGATAAACATATACTGAGATGCGCTAGAAAAAGCAGCTGTAATATATGTTTGATGAGTGAAATACACAGTAATTGACTACAAAGGGTGTAAAAATAAGTAAATAGCCACTGAATGGGAAGAGGTTAATGATACAGTGTGAGTATAGGTGAATCTATAATAAAGTTAGGGTTTGAGGGAACCAGTCCCAGAATCAGGGCTCAATTACACCATAACATCAGTGTGTTAATGTTCACAAAAAGAAATCACCCATTAGGGAATGAGCTATGATAAGAGCTATGTGAGACTTGTTATACACCTGTAACTCTTGAACTCCCGTCAGTAAAACAGTGCAACAATGACGTCACGCGTTCAAAATCTCGCGAGAATAGCGCTGTAAACATCTCCCATTGGTGAAGGAGATCATCAATGAGGCGCCTCGCTGTAACACGCCTATCGTGAGGGTATGGGGAGACACAGAAAGGGGGAGTGTACATAATGACTGCAAAACAAGCCCACTTCGATTTGTCACTTATCCATTGACATATAAAATATTATTGTTGGCTTGTTCCTCCGATGCTATTATAGTGCTATTATCTGTGTTTCATTTAACTTGTTTGTATTGTCCTTCCGCAGCTTTTTCTGCGGTTTTTAATTGCTTATTCTATGTTTTGCAGTCATTATGTACACTCCCCCTTTCTGTGTCTCCCCATACCCTCACGATAGGCGTGTTACAGCGAAGCGCCTCATTGGTGATCTCCTTCCCCAATGGGAGATGTTTACAGCGCTATTCTCGCGAGATTTTGAATGCGTGACATCATTGTTGGGGGCGGGGATCACGTTTTTAACAGGGAGTGTGCACAGATGCCTATTAACTCTTTGACAAAGGGACTTGTTCCCGAAACGCGTCAGAGTTATCCTGTACCCCTCACTTGTCATCTAATAAATTATTTTTAACGTTTTTTCTGGTCTGGGCCCCACTCTTTGATACTGCTGTGCTCCGTTTTTGGACCCCATGGGACATCTACCTATAATAAAGTTAACAACCAACACTGAAAGCCAGTTCACTGTAAAAATAGTTAGACCTGTGATCCAGTTGAAAACACCACAATATTACACACTTGAAAATCAGATATACACAGGAATAGTACTGCTGAGATGCACTGCTGACTGTAGTAGGCTCTTAAAAGGTAAATATCGCTAGTAACGCCGTAGGATTAAATTACCAGAACCATCAATATCTAATAAACTGCTGTTGCTCTCATCATAAATATTTCATGTACATAACATGTTCCACAAATTGCACAAATAGACTGCAACTAGCTATCACATGGACAAATGAAAAAGCCAGACGGGTCTCCACGCTCCGATAGATAACTGCAGCACTGATACACTCACATTCTTCCTATACCCCTAGACTCCACCCTCCGTGATGTATGACGTCACGTTAAAAAATTTAAATAGTCTGGATTGGGCATGTGCTTTCCCATTCATAGAACCAGGGTGGTATGAAATCATGAAATTGAATCTGGAAAAGAATAGAGACCACCCAGCTTGTTGTTTTCTTGCTGATCGAATTAACTCTAAGTTCCGATGATCACAAAGAATGGGAACCGGATAAGTGGACCCTTCTAGTAGGTGTATCCACTCAGAAAAGGGGAACTTACTATAATGGCCAAAAGTTCCTTGTTGCAGATATTACAGTTCTTTTCTTCTGATGACATCTGATAAGCGTAAAATGCACAAGAACTGGATGAATTCCTACCCGAGTTGTTCAGAAAAAAGCATCTTTGGTCAAATCCTTGGATAGCTCTGAGTCAGAAACAACAACTTCCACGATGAATATAAAAAGTAGTAAAAATAAGTAAAAATAAACTTCAGTCGCTCCAAAGATTAATTAGATTCCAGTGACCATTCAAATGGAACATCTTTTCAGGTGAGTGGAGTAACGGGAGCACTTAGGCCATAGATATTTTTAATGAAAGATCTATGGAAATTGTCAAAGTCCAAAACCTCTGAATATCTTTCTCATTATTTTGGAATAGGCAATTTCATCACAGCCTGAATTTTACTAGAATTCCTACTCAACCCTTCAGGGGAGAAGATATACCAGAAAAATTGGATGCAGGTCTTTCAAGTTCACATTTCTCTAGTTTTATATATAGTTGATGCATACTGAGACATTCCAGGAGAATGCGGACATGTTTTTTATGATCCTGAAGACTATCTAAGAAAATTAGGATACCATCCAGATAGGGCGTCATCCTTTAATTAAGCAAACAATCAGTCCAAGTTTTGCCGTGTTAGTAGTATTGAGGGCGGACTGCATCTGGTAATGAAGTCTGAACTGGTTTAGAAATCCTCTAAACTGGTGCCGATCATCCCCGAGTTTCTCTGGGAGAGGCATGCTGACTGGGCAGGTGCGACTTGTTGGGAATCACATACGTCCTGCAGCTGAGCCTCTATGCCAACAATTCAGCGATTTGTATCTGGCGGTTTCTCCCATTGCACATGAGTGTTATGTGCCTGATTTTATGCGCAATATTGTAAGTGCTTTTCTTATAGTTTCTACATAAATATTTTATACCATATTGATCTGTGCTATGGATACCTTTCTTCTTTGCTGCTGAGGTTCATCTCTCCTGGCATTCCTGGTTGACGTTTACCCTTATATGATATATTGTGCCATTCAAGACAGTACAGATAAGAAGTCAACTCTATCTGATATCTATGATTACAGTATCATATCGCTTCAAAGTACCCATTCTATGACAAAAAAATCCTTGAAGCTAATTTGTACTTATGATGATTCTAAGCACTTGAGCTCTAATTAGCACATGTATCCCAGGCTTAGGAACTGTTTGCACTTTGTTCTGAGATGAGTTGCATGATTAATTACATGTGAGACCCAACCACTTGGTTGCTTAGTGTCAGAAAACGGTTGGAAGTTACTTTGTCTGGTTTCTGCACTAGAACTATTACAATACTAATTACTAATATATTAAATACTGCAACATTTAGTATTCCACCCCTGATCTATTGAGTCAGTCTGGGAGAACCTTGACTGTGACTACCTTATCAGGTCATTTAGCTTCCCCCCCCCCCCCCTTTCACCTTCCATTTTTAAAGTTGCATTATTTTATTTGAATTCATTAAATGTTTTATTTACATCCATTCTACTTGTATATTCCAGTTTAATACAACATTTTGGAGTGCACACTATAAGAGATATCCTTCTAAACCTTCCCATTTTTGTGTTTTGTTCTAATTTATATCTCAACAGTTTAACATCTAATTAACAATTATTTCTTAGTCCTCAGCAGTCTTTTTTCTCTAGTAGTAAATAATATATAAATATTGTATCTATACCTACAGCAGCAACAGCAGGCCTAACCAACCCACAGCTAAATCCTGCCTACAACACAATGGTTAAGACTTGCGGCTGCCCTCCAATTTAAGGTAGCTACCCTTTTTCTATGCAGGGGACAGACAGTTCACAATTAATCTACTTTGCTAATCAGACCTTGTATCAGTAATCTTTTCAGCAGCTTACTCCTCTCTCCTCAACAGCCAGCCTCCATCTGTCTACAGCCTGGGGTTTTAACACACCTTGATTAGGCAGCTGGGTTCCAACTAATTGTCCTGAGGTTCCCAGCTGAAGTTAACCTTGTCAGTGCTGCACTGCAGACTAGACATAGGTTTTCCAGGCATATAGCTGGTGGCTTTTATTTACCCTGTCACAGTTGGTTTATTAGAGGAAGCTTAAAAGCCTGAATAAACATAGAGTTGGTTAAGGCATTTAGAGATCTATGGAGAAAAATATTAGAAGCTCTTAGATTTGTCATTAATACAGTATCTAACATGGATACATGAATGTGACTCAGAGAGATACAGTAATACAATATTTCAGGCTGAATGTATTAGTTCAAACTGTGCCGAAAAATACCACTCATTGATAAAGTTGAGTCTTGTTGTATACACATGTGCAAACCATGACTGTTTAGCATGGGTTGGACTTGTCACCAGTAAAAAAAAAACCACCCCTCTTATTCTCTCCTCCCTCCCTGGGCCTTAACTGTGGAGAAGGGCATTTACCTGGCGGTGGTGGAGGGAGCCCATTGTGATTGTTGGCCCCGACTTCTGATGGGGTCTAACTTATGTGTTAGGACCACAAGGGTGGTGTCCCTCTGCCACCACCAGGTAAGGCTTTGCATGCCCCACTCCATTGTTAGGGCTCGGGGGGCCCTCTAGAAATTCCCAACCGCTGTTTCTTGGACAGTGGCAGGATGGGCCTTAACAGTTTGGCCATGGTGCAGCTGAACAGGCTGCACATATGGTAGTTCCAACACCGCTGGTTAGCATGTGTGTTAAATATGTTTGATTTTTGAACATTAACTGAGATCTTTCTTTCTGTTCCACAGCAGCAGATTTAACTGTATATTATTCCAATAAATACTGCAATATTGAAGCACTGAATCACATTACAGTCTTATTTAATGCATGGTTTAACTTTTTGTTTTACTTAAAAATATTTCATGGATTGAATGTAAATCAAATAAAATGTTCTTGAAGCTAAATGAGCTTATGATATCAGGTTCAGCCTCCAGCAAAATGTAATTAGGTTTGTGACAAGACCTGTGTTTACTGAGGTCGGGATGATTTACATTTATCAATTAATTCTTTTCAGGTAGAACCTCACATGGTTTAGAGTCAGACAATTAATTATTTTACTTAGCTTGAGTAAGATGTGAACCTTATAGGCTTATACTTTAGAATTCCCATTATATCTCCAATACTGCTGGAAAAAGATTGTTATCCTTTGTGATACCATCTTTTATTAGGATTGTACTTTATGTATAGCAAGGATTCTCATACCTTGTAGCTGTTTTAAAGCCACCACTAATATATTCCATACTTCTTATGCTCATCAGATTACATGAAATAAATTCAATATTACCTTGCCTCTTCCAATATACCTCTATCCAGTATGGCTAAGAGTGGGATTTCAAATGAAAGGAAGTTAGTGCAATGCTAACTGTGCTTTACTCTGCTTCTCACTTCTTGTTGGGAGCAATGGCCATTCACAATCCATGGTGTCTTCGGCACTTTAGTCACCTTACAAGAATTAAGTTCAGATGCTATTTGTAACGTGACAAATGTGAAAGCTGTTTGAGAACCAATTAGGTAGATGTTAAACATTGGGGGAAAATGCATTCATTTTATAAGCCACACAGCCCAGGAAGAGAAGGTGCAGTTTTAATTGCACTGTAAAATAAAATTCAGCACATTTATACTTAAAAAGATTTAAAAAAATGGTTACTGCCTAGATATTTTTGAACATTAGACATAACTAGAATTACATTTAATAGCTGCACTTGACAATCAAGGCCTAGATGCACAAAGCTCTGTTATTGGCTTAACAATTTAAGTGAATGCATCGTTAAGTGGCCTTAACGAGCCCATGCATTACAATAAGGGACATTAGTGCTAATGATATGCAAACGAGATGTTCTCACTAATGATGACTTTGACCGAGCATCGTTAGAGTTGAAAAAGTGAATTTATTGGAAAAAGTTTCCACAAACTTCCAGTACATAAAAACACACACAAAAACTCACCCAACTTGTGTAACGGGGGGGGGGGGAACAACCTAAAGTTCTAGTTTCGGGAACCTCCGTCCGGAAACTTACCCTGATACACGTTCCCAACTTGTGCCACTGTCCTCTGTAGTATGGGCAGCAATGTCTTGCTCTCCAATGGTTAGCCAGTTTTAAATGCTCTACCATTGCTTCACTGCAAACAGTTCCGGCCAACGCTGCACACCGACTGCATCAAAACTAGATGCTCCATACCCCTGCATTGGGTCTCCTCAGTTCCCTTCTGCTGACTCCCTGTCAGCTTTTCCTTTACAGGAGCTCTGCCAGTCTCCATTCAGCACACATTATCATTACATTATACTGTATGTTTTTTTTAAAATCTAGTTGTTACAATTATGTTAATAATTCATTTATGTTTGTATCAGTTCTCAAGTGATCCTTAATGCAGCGGTTCCCTTATTATAAAACTGCAGATACATTGCTATCTAGAAGCCATCAGGTGTGCACTTTGTTACTCACCTGTATGGAGATTTACCAATCAGATCCCAGAAGTGGCTTCATAAGGATCCTTTATGAGTAGCACCAGTTACTCTTTGACAAAGTACCCGGCGTGGTAAGAAACACGTCAGAGTTCCCGCTGGAGCTACAGTACGTGAATATCCGACTTTTCAATAAATAATTTTTTCATAGATTGCGTTCAGGTATAGTGATTGGGCTGCCGGGCACCGCCTTCTTGCAGCTATTTTTATTAACCCTGTCAGCACACAGCCTTCACAAAAAATATCATGTCCAGAATGACTCTCTTGATTCTGGGGAGTAGGAGTATTTATATCCCTGTCCCAATCAGGGAGAAGCCAGCTATTCTGGGTAGGAACAATATTCCTGGTCTGCACACGGCCCTAGACCCGGTTGATGAGATTACTGGGGTTGAAGGTGGGCCAGGACAATGCTGATACAATCCCAATGCTGATACAATCCTCTTCCACAGGCATACAATACAGATAGAGCCCCAGGTCTTTCTTGCAGAGCAACTCCACTCAGCTGTTGGTCGTCCTTATTTATTTATTTATGTATAAAATATTTTACCAGGAAGTAATACATTGAGAGTTACCTCTCGTTTTCAAGTATGTCCTGGGCCCAGAATTAAGACAAATAATACATGGTTACAAATACAGTTACATAAATGAACAGGGTATACAGTACATTATATACAAGACATTGCATGCACAGTTAAAGAAAATATATATTATGGGCGTATGAAACAGTTACAGACAAGATTAAAATGTGAGACAGCCTTAGATTTGAAAGAACTTAAACTGGTGATGGATGTGAGAGTCTCTGGTAGGTTGTTCCAGTTTTGGGGTGCACGGTAAGAGAAGGAGGAACGGCCGGATACTTTGTTGAGCCTTGGGACCATGAACAGTCTTTTGGAGTCTGATCACAGGTGATGTGTTGCATGTGGTAGGGGTGAGGAGCTTGTTCAGATAGCTGGGTAGCTTGCCCATAAAGAATTTAAAGGCAAGACAGGAAAGGTGAACTTTGCGTATAGACTCTAGTGATGACCAATCTAGTTCTTTGAGCATTTCGCAGTGATGTGATCTCTCCCTGGTTCCTCAATGATGGGCCTAATCCCCCTACAATACCAACTCTGGTGTGTTTACAGCTCAGTTTGCAAAAGAGAATTAACCCCTACACACTTGAACAGAGCTGTACATCACTGTTCACATACTTTAAGAGGAACATGTATCGGACTGCTACAATAAACTGCACATACATAAATAACTACATCATATCATTGACAGGTATGGGGTGATATCGGGCTTAACCTTTATTTAAAAGCAGCCAAATCTACCCCTACAATCACAATGTCCTTTATTGCAATTGGAACATACAGTACTGTATTTTAATTAAAATTGCCTCTCACCTGTCTCCCCTACAATCTATCCTAAACGCTGCTGCCAGAGTCACGCTACTTTTTCCTAGATCTGTCTCAGCATCTCCCCTCCTGAAATCCCTCTCCTGGCTTCCGATCAAATCCTGCATCTCACACTCCATTCTTCTCCTCACTTTTAAAGCTTTACACTCTTCTGCCCCTCCTTACATCTCAGCCCTAATTTCTCGTTATGCACCATCCAGACTCTTGCGTTCTTCTCAAGGATGTCTTCTTTCTACCCACTCTGTATCTAAAGCCCTCTCCCGCCTTAAACCTTTTTCACTGACTGCCCCACACCTCTGGAATGCCCTTCCCCTCATTACCTGACTAGCACCTCTCTATCCTCCTTTAAGACCCAACTTAAGAGACACTTGCTTAAAGAAGCATATGAATAGCACTGTGGATATTCTGAACACGATACATAAAGCTTGGCCCCCTGCAGACGCACTTACCAGAACTCCCTCCTACTGTCTCTGTACGATCTCCCTACCTACCAATTAGACTGTAAGCTCCTCGGGGCAGGGACTCCTCTTCCTTAATGTTACTTTTATGTCTAAAGCACGTATTCCCATGATATTTTACTTATATTATCTGTTATTTATTTGATTACCATGTGTACAGTAGAGGCAACGTTTATTCTAACATTTGCCGTAAACTAGCCGGGTTACATTCTGGGTATGTGCTGGGTATGTGCTGGGTATGTTCTGGGTATGTGCTGGGTATGTTCTGGGCTAGTTTGAGGCACGTTTAAGGCATTTCTGCATTGACTAACGACCCATAGGATTAACACAGCAGGGATCCCTGGCAGTCCAATTCAGTTTGAATGGGACTGCCAGGGACCCCCGCTGTTAATCTGATAGGCCATTAATCAATGCAGAAATGCTGGGGCTAGTTTAAGGAAAGTTTAAGGCATGTATTCAGAATGACTCTCCTGGGTTTTTTGGGGAATTGACACTGGTTTTTGTTCGAATAAGAGTTGCCTCTACTGTATTACTACTGTGAAGCGCTATGTACATTAATGGCGCTATATAAATAAAGACATACAATACATACAATTAAAGTCTCGTAGCTGCTAAACTAGTGTGAATATGGTGAAAACATGCACTGGAATGGTGCTGGTTTTGCACAGATTTTACAGCATCTTCCTTTTATTCCACTGTAATTATCAAAATTTAATCTACAATATCTAGGAAATGAGTAGACCAAAACAACATCTATCTACTATTCACACCAATATCCTTAAATCATTTCATTATAAAAGTGGGAAATGGGTCTTCTTATTGGTTACTCACCCTATCTGTAGAGATGGTAAACTCCCTGGGCAATGATTCATTTTCCTATTGCCTGACTTTGTTGCACTTACTGTATTATTATTTGAAGTACTGTTTTTGGTCTCTTGTAAAGTGCTGAGTACACTGTGGGCGCTATATAAATAAAGGTATACAGTACATTAGTATACAGATGTACCCATCCTTACTGTTTTTGGTAAGGAATGGACCCTCCGCAGCGCCATCACGACTGCAACCTCCCCCAACTCCACGTTTCCCGGCGTTTTTGTCACAGTGCCAAAAACAGTAAGGCTGGCTACATCTGTATTTATCTTTCCCTTTCTCTTGCAAAATGATCTAGCCTTAGAGCTGCGGATCAAGCAATATTCTTTTTTTTAAATAAATCAGTTCTGTACTATGAGAAAATACTTGTAGGATTTTTTTTAACAACTCTGAATGACTTTTTTTAATGTATTAAACGTAACAAGCATTTATTGTTTCTATAGCAACCATTTACAAAGTCACATCCCCTTCCTCTTCTGAAACAGGCTTAGGCACACCCTTTTTTGAGCCCTGCCCTTTCTCTAGCAGTGCACCAATTGTATCGTAGTGACTGCCTGGTCACATGATCTTCCCCACAGAACTTTGCATCTTTGGACCTCTTCTGCTGCACTGACAGCCATTTAGTGAACCCCCGAGCCGACCGATCACAGGAGAACGGATCGATCTGCAACTTAGCTAATTACTTATTGTGTGGATTGTATTGATATACATATTAAAGGGGAAAAAATTAAATAAAAAAAACCCGGCAGCTTCGACTGCTGCTTTAAATAGGCTTGGCAAGACTTAAATTTCTTTGTGCAAATATGTGATTAGTAGAGATTTGTTAACCCTTTGGGGCATGGTGAAACATTTCACAAAGAAGATCTCTATTTATTTCCTTTGCAACAAAATAGCATCAGCTTTGGCTGGGTACAAAAATAGTGGAGCAAAGGAGCACAGCACAAAGTCCATCCATGAAGAAGAAATAAGTTCAGGCCAACTCCATGTAAAAAGTTAATGGTGGTTTAATCAAAGTACAATGGTGAACAGAAAGCTAACGCACCAACGCATTTCATCCGATAGGGATTTTATCAAGGTGTAATTAGATATAACATATTGCACCCTTTATACCTACACAATTCGCGCCAAACCCTGCCGGTGCAGCATCATACCTGTGCGGCTGGGGTCCGTTGCGCTGTTGTACATCATCCGGAGACAGTCTGAATGATCTGGCACCACCCCAAGCTGAAACGCACGTATGCGCTACTTCCTGACAGGCCATGGAGGTCATGTTTATAAGCATAAACATAAAAACAAGGCAAACTTTATTGATACTAACAAAACAACAATGAATAGAAAACAAAATATGTGAAACATTAAAAAATACATATATATACTTGATACAGAACATGAGGAACAAGCGAAACGCGTTATTCTATTCGGCTTTGAATTTTGGACCTCCGAGGCCACCATAGGAGGGGAGCAGAGCCTGCGTTTCAGTATCTTGTGTTCCAAGCGCCGCCCGGATGCGGAAGTGGCGCGTGCACAGACTGAACACTACTGACCTTGCTACCTTAGCCTGGAGATCTTTATGTTTTAATACTGTGTATTTATTAAACAAGGAATTTTTACTGTACTGCGCTCATTGTGTTCTTGGCTTGCCCGTGACATCCTTAACGAATGTTAAGCAAGAAGGTTCCATACCGTGAGCGAGAGGGACACTCCATCTGAGGATCTACTGATGTGCCTGTACTCACATGGGCCCGTGTGAGTATTATGATACTTTACATTTATATCAACCCCTATCCCTGCTCTATTCTCTATCAGGGGACACCCTCTGTGCGGCATTTACTGAGGTTTTTTAACCCTTGTGCTGCACCCCGGAGGTTAGTCAGGCCAGCTGATACTTCAGTCGGGCTGCAACTTTAACTCCTCAATTTTGAGATTTGTGTGTGTTTTTTCACCAACTCCACTCTCCCTATCCTTGTGAGGCGAGCTGTGAGTGTTACCAGAGGAGGGGGAACATATACAGAGGAACCATATCATCACAACACCACCTCTGGTAAGTAGAGGGTTAACCCGGTGACCCAAGATGTACTGAAGACTTCGCATGAACGCAACGAGTTTAGGAGAAGTGACTCTACCCATACTCCAAGGAGAGACCAAGAACCCTCTGATGTACTTGTGCTCACACAGGCCCGGGTGAGTATATATTTATTTATTTATTATTATTCCCTCTATAAGTTTCTTCCAAGTGCATTGACTGATGTCCGCTCTGATCCCTTGTGCACTGGAGTGAAGCTTCATTAGACTGGCTGTACTACAAATCAGCCTACTCTTCACATCCAAAATCCCCTTGTCTCTGTTTTCTGTTTTCTGTTTGGGGAATAAGAAAATTCCCCTATAGAGTTCGAGCTGCGGACAGGGGCCCTCTGAGGTGACCACGGAAATAGGGATTCACATGGGGTCCTCTGCATGGTAATATTTTGCATGACATTACTATACTCCTATCGAGAGAGAGTGCTCAGGTACTTCTTGTGTCAAGATATATATACACAAACAAATGATATAGATATAGATATATATTATATAATTTATATATATTACACACACCACCACACAACACACACACACACACACACACACACACACACACACACACACCACACAATAATACTAGCTGAGAGACCCGGCGTTGCCCGTGAGTTAAAATTTCCCCGCTAGTAGGGGGGGGGGCGGACAGTGGACAGGAAGGGGGGATGGCCAGTGGGGACAGACGGACAGTGGACAGGAGGGGGGGGCAGTGAGGGGGGGGTGGACAGGAGGGGGGGGGCAGTGGACAGGAGGGAAAGGCATGTCCCGCACGCCCGCCACTGCCCTGTTCCCCCCTCCCCCGGGCATGTCCCGCAGCGTGCGGGTGGGGGGGGGGGGTTGTTGTCGCGCTCATCTCGGTTGGGAGCCATCTTAGCCGCGAGGCAGCTGCAGGTGGAAGGGGGTCCTTCCAGAGGCTGCCTGCCCACTGCCTGTCCCCCCGCCGGGGAGGGAGGGAAGTGAGCGCGAGGGAGGAAGTGAGCTTTGGTCGCTGGCCAGGAGGGCCGCACCACGCTTCCCCTCCTCCGGGAGCCGGTGCAGGGCGGCGCACGTGAGGGTGAGTGTGATGGGGGAGAGGGTGTGTGTGTGTGTGTGTGTGTGTGTGTGTGGCGCCGGAGGGGGAAGAGAGTGGCAGTTGGGTGACGTCAGAGCCACTAATCTGATTGGCCAGAGGATGAGGACCAATCAGATTCACCGCAGCTAGTACTTCGATTTTATATATTAAGATATATATATATAAATATATATTATATATATATATATAGATATATATATAATATAATATATATAATATATATATATATATATATAATATATATATTATATTTGAAACATGTATGTGAATGGTTTGACTGGCTTTGCATCTAATCCCATGCTGAGCTTAAAAGCTGTGTGAACAGCAGAGCCTTTGCTTATATGGGTACCATGAAAGGTGACACATGGTGTGCTCAATTGCTTGTCATTTCCCAGAATCCCTTTCTGCAGTGTAAGCACTGTATGCTAGGTGATAATGGTTGAAAGGCAGTGTTGCAGACCTGTCTAAGACGTGAATGTGCTCATAACTGATATTCTTTATTGGCTATATGCTAACGGTGGGGTTTTTTTTGTCGCCTTTTTCACCCACTGTGACAGGGTAAACAAAAGCCACCAGTTATATGCCTGGAAAACCTATGTCTAGTCTGCAGTGCAGCACTGACTAGGTTAACTTCAGCTGGGAACCTCAGGACAATTAGTTGGATCCCAGCTGCCTAATCAAGGTGTGTTAAAACCCAGGCTGTAGACAGATGGAGACGGTCTGTTGATGAGAGAGGAGTAAGCTGCTAAAGTGATTCCTGAAAACAAGGTCTGAGTAGCAAAGTAGTGAAACTGTGAACTGTCTGTCCCCTGCATAGAAAAAGGGTAGCTGCATATATATAAGTCGAAAAGGCCGAAATAGCTCATAAAGATGGGGGACCAAGAACATGGCTGCTGGTTGCAGAAATCTGGGTCCTCAAGGTGACCATTCTAGTAGTCAGAGGTCACACGTGATGGCTTGGGATGGCCAAAGGGAGGGGGATATGGGCCCTGGAGCTTTACCAACCTGTACCTCCCTGACTTTCACCAGAAGCAAAGGGAAGATCCAGTCCTTGCTAGACAGTATGACAAGGTGTGAAAATTGATACAGATTTTAGATGCACAGGGGGGGTGATAGTGTTCCCCCATTTTGAGCTATCAAAGGATATTCTATATAGGGTGAATAGGCAGACACAAAAGGGGAGGTCACCCAGAACATATTGGTTCCCAAGGCGTTTTGTTAAATCTGTGTTCACTCTAGCACATACTGTCCCTGGGTGTGGTCACCTGGGCAGGGATAACATTGGACCGTATTTCATCCATTCTATTGCCAGGGATGCATAGTGATATTGCTAAGCTGTGCAGCATGTCCGGAGTGCCAGCTAAATAGTCCAAAAGGACAAAAACCCCCCTTTGGTTCCTCTATTTAGCCTTGGTGTCATTCCCTTGAGAGGATTGGGGTAGACTTGTAGGACCTCAGAACCTTCTCCTTGTAATTGTTGATTATGCGACAAGATATCCTGAGGCGTTCCCCCTGAGAACAGCAACGGCGAAGCAGTAGCCAACAAGTTGTGGAACTATTCTCACGGGTTGGACTTCCCAGGTTATTGTTGACAGACCAAGGTACAAATTTCATATGGCTAAACTGATGCAGGATGTCTTAAAGTTACTAGAGGTCAAGTCTGTTCGGACATCGGTCTACCATCCACGAATGACGGATTGGTGGAAAGATTTAACCGAACTCTAAAAGGGATGTGCGAAGAAATTTGTAGATTCAGAGAAGAGAGCCCGTGATGAATTTCCTCCTTTCGTCTGTTTGCAGTGGCGGAAGTTCCCAGGCCTCCACGGGATTTCTCCATTTGAATGCTCTATGGCCGCCAACCCCAGGTATCCTAGACCTCCTAAAGGAGTCCTGGAAGACAGCAGTCCCCTTCCATTTAAGAATACCCTGCAATATTTACTAGACCTTAGGAAGCGCCTAGATGTGGTCGGCCATTTTGCCAGGGAAATCTTAGATCAGCCCAAGACAGTCAGGAGACATTACATCAATGCTCGCATGAGAGTGTTTCACACCAGGAGACTAGGTGATGTTATTTTAACCCATTGGAGAGTAAACTCCTGGCCAAATGGCAGGGCCCATTCGAAGTACAGTACCCGCGTACGGTGATGTGGATTACGAGATCGCTCAACCAGGGTCCAGGAAGGGTAAACAAATTTACCATGTGAACTTGCTGAAACCCTGGAAATCAGGGCAGTCTCTATTCCTGCACCCGTGGAGGAGGAAACGGACTTGGTTCCTCAGCCTCCACAGGAGAACATCATGAGTGACGATAAAATCCCAATGGTAAAGTTGTCCTCTGAACAAAAAGGGGACTTGTTAGCAATAATTCTCAATTCCAGGATTTTTTCTGACTTACCAGGACAAACTAACTTAATTTCCATGAATCGAGACAACCCTGGGGTAAAAGTACGTTCCCGTCCTTATAGTTCCTGAAAGTCGTAGGGCTCTGGTAGAGAAGGAGGGTAAAAAGAATGTTACACTTAGGAGTTATGAGGAATCATGGCGTGAGTGGTGTAGTTCACATTAATGGTCCTAAACACGATGGGAAGGTAAGATTTTGTGTGGACCTCTGAAAGGTCAATGCGGTATCCAAGTTTGACGCATCCGATGCCAAGGGTGGACGAATTACTTGACCGCCCTTGGTAACGCGGAATATTATCCCGTTGGACTTGACAAAAGGATCCTAGGCAAATACCCTTAGAGGAAAAGTCCAAATGCAAAACAGCCTTTGCCACTCCATGGGTTATACGCTTTGTGACAATGCCATTTGGACTGCATGGAGCCCAGCCACATTTCAGAGACTCATGGATAAGGTACTGAGGCCCCATAGACTTATGCCGCAGCTACCTAGATGACATTGTCATTTATGTAAACACTGGCGGGGCCCCATCTAAATAGGCTGAAAGCGGTCTCTCAAATCTCTAAGAGAGACAGGGCTCACAGCCATCCTGAGAAATGTGCCTTGGGTTAAAAAGCGAAACCAAATACTTGAGGTATGCAGTGGGAGGGTGAAAGTAAGGCCACTAGCCGTCAAGGTTGCTGCCCTAAAGAAGTTCCGACCCCCCAACAAAAGCAGGTACGCTCTCTGCTGGTTTAGGGCAGGGTCTACCGCGGTTCATCCCCAACTATTCGGAAGTGGCAGCCCCTTTAACGGACCTCACAAAAAAGTGTGCCCCTACACAAGTGGTTGTGGTCAGGGATTGTCAGAGAGCCTTTGAGGACATAAAAAGTTGTCTATCAGAGGGTCCCATCCTTAGAGCCAGACTCAACAGCCCTTTTATAGTCACAGATGCATCAGAGATAGGGCTAGGGGCAGTGTTGTCACAACAGTTTGAGGGAGTGAACATCTCTATCCTTTTCTGAGTAGGAAATTGTTCCCAAGGAAAAAAACTACTCAGTGTTGAGAAAGAGTGCTCTCGTGTGCGTAAAGTGGGCAATCGAGGCTTTGAGGCATTACCTGGCAGGAGTCCATTTTACTTTGGTGACGGATCATGCTCCACTGAAGTGGTTTAAATAGCATTAAGGATTCCAATGCTAGATGACTAGGTGGTATATGGCCTTCCAACCCTTCTCATTTGAGATTCAGCATAGGCGGAAAAGAGAACGCAAATGCTGACTTCTTTTCTAGAGAAGGGGTGGATGGTCGGGCTTCAGCCGTGCGTAGCCCCAGCCACACACAAGAGGTGATGATAAAGAGAAACTGTTTTGTTCGGTTTGCTGAAGGAAAAGCCATTTTCGTTTGTTGCTGAAAAGGAGCTATTTTTGTTTTGTGTGCTGTATATTTTTCCAGGGAAAATAAAACAGCCTTGTCAAGAAACCCACGTGTGTAGTTGCATGTACCCTGCAACATATGGTGTCAGAAGTGGGATTTGATTTTTTTCAAAAGGCTCCTGCAGTTAAAGGGCTACACACACACACAAGAATGGAAGAAATGTTGAAAGCGTTTCTGTGCGAGCAGGCCCGGCTGCAAGCGAAGAGAGATGAAAGACTACAGACAGCACAGGATGTGTTGTATAATATTTTTAGCACATTTTTATTATATGCCATTTATTGATTTATATATGGCCAGTTTGAGGAATATCACAAAACTCAATGATGAAATGTTAAATTGAGTAAATGAATTCAAAATTTATATACACTCTTTGAGTGTTGTTTATTTTTAAAAATATATACATTGGGACTTTGTAATTTTTATTAATAATGTATCAATTCATTTAAATGTTATGTTGTTTTATTTCTATGTAATTTTTCTTTATATAATTGTTTTTCTGTGACATGAACCATTACATGGGGGTTGTGTTGGTGTGCACTGATGTACCCAGGGCGTGATATTGTCAATGAAAGCCAATTAGGCTAATTGATGACCCCTGTCCAGAGGGGTATTTATAGTCCACTCAAACACCCCCATGGTATCCCTGATGAAAGCACGTCACGTGCTGAAACGCGTAGGAGGAGGAGCTTTGAGGGGTTACAGCTCTTGTGCATCCCTGTCTCATTGCCACAAACCTGGTGGTTTAACGTGGAGTCCCTTGGAGAGTATACTGCGGAGGCTGTGAAAATTCTGAAGCTGTGTGGGGTGTGTGAGATTTGGCTCTCAGTCCCTGTGCGCTCCGGTAGTTCCAGGCAACGGCCGGGAAGGATTGGTGCGTCACGTCCGGCCGTGACGTCATACCCGGAAACCCGGCGCCCTGTGAGCAGTTCCATCACTGGTGTGCGAGCTCAGGAGAGCTGTGGAGCGGTGTTTCTGCAATGAGTGCTGGGAAGGAGGAAAGAAAAGGAGCCACCAGCGCGAAGTGTATGAAGTCTGGGTGAGCGCTTTCCACATTTGATGCCTACGGCACCTTCCCATTTCTACACACTTCAATACCTGCACAGTTGGTAGCGCTTTCCATCCTAGCTACCATTCTGGATTTTCACCTCTCAAAGGCCACTCTTGCCCGAGTCTGTCCTATCAGACAGGGGCATTAACTTGTATCCACACCACCTGGACAATTTCTCTCTGGCAGAGACTTGTGCTATTTATTTTATATATTTTTGTGTATTTATTCATGCAATTTTATGCTCATTTCATATGTGGTTTTCAACATAAAGTGGCTGCTGGGCCTGATCCTGGGCAGCAGTTCCGGAACATGAAGTACACCGCTAAGATGAGACCCCGGGTCCTCGCTCAGCGATTATTGGACTTGTGTACGCGCTGGATAAAACCCGAGGAGTGCACTAAGGAGGCAATTCATGAGCAGGTGGTTTTGGAACAATTTCTACAAATAATACCCCCTACCGCACGCTCGTGGGTAAAACGCCATGCTGCTGAAACCCTAGCTTTGGCGGTCCGACTCGTGGAGAACTTCCTTGGGGCTGAGCAGCAGGCGAGTGTCCGGGACCCGACTCCACCGGAACTTGCGGAAGCCCAAAGAGGGAGGTCGGATCAATGGGGAACCTACGGCCCGTCACGGAACCGCCAAGTCCAACGGAGGGAGCAGTCGTTCCAGCAAGGACAGAGTCCAAATGCTGGTCCCCGCAGAGACCATCATCTGCTTCCGGATGTCGGCTCGTCGCAAAATGAGAGGAACTTCCGAGGACGTCGCCCACAGGACCCACCAGATGCCTGGTCTCCAGTAACCGGTCCAGCGGAACGCTATCCACAGCCCCCTCCTGCGAGGGAACCCTCTCCATGTTCTGCCTGCGGAGAACAAGGCCACCGGTATGTGGACTGTCCACTGATGGAGTGTTCATTCAGCAGGACCGTCGCCTTGGCCTTCACTGGAGAAAATTACAAGCCCTGGCTACTTCCAGCCCTGATTGGGGGAAAAAATGTCTAGGCCCTTGTAGATTCGGGCTCTGGGAAAACTCTGGTCCTCCAGGAACTGTTACCACCCAACGTGTGTTCTTTTGACTCCCCATGGAGCATAGAATGTATACATGGCGATGTAAAACACTATCCGATGGCCAAAATCCGGCTACAGGTAAAAAGTCAGGAGGCTTACCTCGAAGTAGGAGTCGCTCCTTGGCTCCCTGCCCCCGTTGTGCTCGGTCGGGACTGGCCTTTCTTTTCGGACCTAATGGCCCCAGTCTTTCATGAGGAGCCTCCTTCTAGGGCTCAGGAGAACCCTGATAAACTGTTTTCCTTCTCGGCAGACCTTTTTCCCAGTAGACACCGGGTTCAAAAGACTCGGAAGCAAAGACGCTTGGACAAACAGGACTGGTTGCAGAAATCTGGGTCTCAAGGTGACCATTCTAGTAGTCAGAGGTCACAAGTGATGGCTTGGGATGGCCAAAGGGAGGGGGATATGGGCCCTGGAGCTTTACCAGACCTGTACCTCCCTGACTTTCACCAGAAGCAAAGGGAAGATCCAGTCCTTGCTAGACAGTATGACAAGGTGGTGAAAATTGATGAACAGATTTTAGATGCACAGGGGGTGATAGTGTTCCCCCATTTTGAGCTATCAAAGGATATTCTATATAGGGTGAATAGGCAGACACAAACAGGGGAGGTCACCAGACAGATATTGGTTCCCAAGGCGTTTGTTAAATCTGTGTTCACTCTAGCACATACTGTCCCTTGGGGTGGTCACCTGGGCAGGGATAAAACATTGGACCGTATTTCATCCCGATTCTATTGGCCAGGGATGCATAGTGATATTGCTAAGCTATGTGCAGCATGTCCGGAGTGCCAGCTAAATAGTCCAAAAGGACAAAAACCAGCCCCTTTGGTTCCTCTACCCTTGGTGTCAGTTCCCTTTGAGAGGATTGGGGTAGACTTGGTAGGACCTCTAGAACCTTCTCCTTGTAATTGTTGATTATGCGACAAGATATCCTGAGGCGTTCCCCCTGAGAACAGCAACGGCGAAGCAAGTAGCCAACAAGTTGTTGGAACTATTCTCACGGGTTGGACTTCCCCAGGTTATGTTGACAGACCAAGGTACAAATTTCATGGCTAAACTGATGCAGGATGTCTTAAAGTTACTAGAGGTCAAGTCTGTTCGGACATCGGTCTACCATCCACAGAATGACGGATTGGTGGAAAGATTTAACCGAACTCTAAAAGGGATGCTGAAGAAATTTGTAGATTCAGAGAAGAGAGCCCGTGATGAATTTCTCCCTTTCTGCTGTTTGCAGTGCGGGAAGTTCCCCAGGCCTCCACGGGATTCTCTCCATTTGAATTGCTCTATGGCCGCCAACCCCAGGGTATCCTAGACCTCCTAAAGGAGTCCTGGGAGGAACAGCAGTCCCCTTCTAAGAATACCCTGCAATATTTACTAGACCTTAGGAAGCGCCTAGATGTGGTCGGCCATTTTGCCAGGGAGAATCTTAGATCAGCCCAAGACAGTCAGGAGAGACATTACAATCAGAATGCTCGCATGAGAGTGTTTCACCCAGGAGACTAGGTGATGTTATTGTTACCCAGTTGCGAGAGTAAACTCCTGGCCAAATGGCAGGGCCCATTCGAAGTACTCCGCCGTACGGGTGATGTGGATTACGAGATCGCTCAACCAGGGTCCAGGAAGGGTAAACAAATTTACCATGTGAACTTGCTGAAACCCTGGAAGATGCAGCAGTCTCTATTCCTGCACCCGGTGGAGGAGGAAACGGACTTGGTTCCTCAGCCTCCACAGGAGAACATCATGAGTGACGATAAAATCCCAATGGGTAAACAGTTGTCCTCTGAACAAAAAGGGGACTTGTTAGCAATAATTTCTCAATTCCAGGATGTTTTTTCTGACTTACCAGGACAAACTAACTTAATTTCCCATGAAATCGAGACAACACCTGGGGTAAAAGTACGTTCCCGTCCTTATAGGTTCCTGAAAGTCGTAGGGCTCTGGTAGAGAAGGAGGTAAAAGAAATGTTACACTTAGGAGTTATTGAGGAATCATGCAGTGAGTGGTGTAGTTCACTAATTATGGTCCCTAAACACGATGGGAAGGTAAGATTTTGTGTGGACCTCTGAAAGGTCAATGCGGTATCCAAGTTTGACGCATATCCGATGCCAAGGGTGGACGAATTAATTGACGCCCTTGGTAACGCGGAATATATATCCACGTTGGACTTGACAAAAGGATCCAGGCAAATACCCTTAGAGGAAAAGTCCAAATGCAAAACAGCCTTTGCCACTCCCATGGGTTTATACCAGTTTGTGACAATGCCATTTGGACTGCATGGAGCCCCAGCCACATTTCAGAGACTCATGGATAAGGTACTGAGGCCCCATAGGACTTATGCCGCAGCCTACCTAGATGACATTGTCATTTATAGTAAACACTGGCGGGCCCATCTAAATAGGCTGAAAGCGGTCCTCAAATCTCTAAGAGAGACAGGGCTCACAGCCATCCCTGAGAAATGTGCCTTGGGTAAAGCGGAAACCAAATACTTAGGGTATGCAGTGGGAGGTGGAAAAGTAAGGCCACTAGCCGTCAAGGTAGCTGCCCTGAAAGAAGTTCCGACCCCCCAAACAAAAACGCAGGTACGCTCTCTGCTGGGTTTAGCAGGGTACTACCGGCGGTTCATCCCCAACTATTCGGAAGTGGCAGCCCCTTTAACGGACCTCACAAAAAAGTGTGCCCCTACACAAGTGGTGTGGTCAAGGGATTGTCAGAGAGCCTTTGAGGACATAAAAAGTTGTCTATCAGAGGGTCCCATCCTTAGAAGCCCAGACTTCAACAGCCCTTTTATAGTGCAAACAGATGCATCAGAGATAGGGCTAGGGGCAGTGTTGTCACAACAGTTTGAGGGAGTTGAACATCCTATCCTTTTCCTGAGTAGGAAATTGTTCCCAAGGGAAAAAAACTACTCAGTGATTGAGAAAGAGTGCCTCGCAGTAAAGTGGGCAATCGAGGCTTTGAGGCATTACCTGGCAGGAGTCCATTTTACTTTGGTGACGGATCATGCTCCACTGAAGTGGTTAAATAGCATTAAGGATTCCAATGCTAGATTGACTAGGTGGTATATGGCCTTCCAACCCTTCTCATTTGAGATTCAGCATAGGCCGGGAAAAGAGAACGCAAATGCTGACTTCTTTTCTAGAGAAGGGGTGGATGGTCGGGCTTCAGCCGTGCGTAGCCCCAGCCACACACTAAGAGGGGAGGAATGTGACAGGGTAAACAAAAGCCACCAGTTATATGCCTGGAAAACCTATGTCTAGTCTGCAGTGCAGCACTGACTAGGTTAACTTCAGCTGGGAACCTCAGGACAATTAGTTGGATCCCAGCTGCCTAATCAATGTGTGTTAAAACCCAGGCTGTAGACAGATGGAGGCGGTCTGTTGATGAGAGAGGAGTAAGCTGCTAAAGTGATTCCTGAAAACAAGGTCTGAGAAGCAAAGTAGTGAAACTGTTAACTGTCTGTCCCCTGCATAGAAAAAGGGTAGCTGCATATATATACTGTCTGCTAACAGAAACTGTTTTGTTCGGACCCAAAAAATGTGCTGAAGGAAAAGCCATTTTCGGTATGTAGCCATGGCTGGGCCAGGTAACTTTCTGCCTTCCCTTTCATGTAAGTTCTAGTAAGATCCAGACAGAGACAGGCTGTGACGACTCAGGAGATTCCTTGTCCCTCTCTCCCATCTCCTGTTACTCCTTCCCACTCTGCTCCCTTACCTTCTACCTCTCTTCCCCTGCTGCAGCGCGTTCCCCGCAGGACCCGTATACCCATGCGTTCCCTGTGCTCCTGCTTCGATCCTCCCCGCTCCCTCACTCCCGCGGTTTACAGCGTTACCTGCCCCTGTTGTGCCACACGATCCGTTGCCTCCTCCTGGCGTGGTGCCCGTGGCGCTGCGCTCCGCACGCCTGGTGACGCGTCCGGTGCGTGCACTCCCCCAATCCTCGGAGGGCACGCGTACACGCTCCACCACGGCTCTCCCTGACTCACCCGTCTCCTCCGCTATGCCGCTGTACGCCATCGCGCAGTCTCAGGTCGCGCGCATGTTCCCCTTCGCTGAGCTCTGTCCGCCCCCTGCGGTCTTCCCTTGCTCCATGCGACCCCTCGCTGTGTTGCAACCAGTGCACGCGCACTCCCACCTTACAGAGGGCGCACGCACAGGTTCCTCTTGTCCTGTTTCCCAGGTCTCCGCCTCCCAATCCCATCAGGCCTTTCCCCTGTCCGCCCTTTCTGTCTCCTCCTCTTCTCTTCCTGTCCAATCCTTGTCATCTCCCACTTCTCTCTCTACTCCTCCCCTCTCTTCCATTGGTAACTCCTCCTTTATAATCCCTGTCTGTCCACTTCTTCCCCGCTCTGCATAGTTCCTGTTTCCCTGTGTGTACCTGACCTATGCTTTGCTCTCTTCGTGTACTCCCTGTATCCTGCTCCTGTGTTATCTTGGATCTCCCTGGTTTTAACCC
Organism: Ascaphus truei; assembly: GCA_036426205.1. Taxonomy (NCBI): domain Eukaryota; kingdom Metazoa; phylum Chordata; class Amphibia; order Anura; family Ascaphidae; genus Ascaphus; species Ascaphus truei. The sequence goes on along the minus strand of WSYH01002784.1, from coordinate 28,633 downwards.
CTGCTCGTCCTGGACTACTTTTCTCTCTGGTATCCCTGTGAACACTGCTACGTCTTCTACTACGTTAACCTCTGGACTCCTGAATCTGGCACACGGACACGACTATTCTTTCGGACAATCCAAGCGTTGCAAGTATACTCTAACAACTCTTTCTACAGGCCCAGCAACGCTATACCACACTCCGGGCCTGCTCCCACTGCTGTGGGTGTGTGGTATCATACCGTTCCCACCTTGGTACTGGGGTCTAGCCAGGTCTGCGGGCATACAGGCGTGACACAGGCTATCCTATGGGGTGTCCCCCCTTCTGCAGCCTCTGTGAGTGACAGAAGTGGCGATGACATGGGAGTCTGTGTCTGTCCAATAGGGATGCAGAGCCTGTGCCCTCCCCTTTTGCCCTATAGAGGAGGTGTCCTAAATTATAGAGAAAAACCAGCCCTCACAGGGTGGAGTTCAGGCAGTTCCCTCTTCCCCTTCAAAGGATGAGGAGGTAAGCCAAGTCTCCTCCCGGCTGGGAGGGAGACATGTGCACCGTCCCTCATGACTGGGTGCAATCACTACTCTAGTGAGGCCTCATCATTACCAGCAGGCCTGTACTATCCAGGAGCCTGGAAGCTAGCTGACAACTGATTGCAATCGCTGTTAGAACATCATGCAGTGGCTGCAGAATAAAGACCCATCCCTATTTATATATCTGGCTGAGTCGCAATCTATTAGACAGATGTATGTGAATAAACGACTGTCATGGTGGGGATTGCCTTCATTACTAATGGAGCCCACTATGGCTGGATGCACTGGCACCAAGAAAGAACATCCAAGATCACCGTGGGCCTGTCCTGTTTCCCCACTTCACCGCGGAACACTCAGCATTTCCTGAGTCAAACAGGTACCGAACACCACACAGGACTGTAGCCAGGGTAAATCTCCCAGAGGGGGGGGGGAGGGAGGATGGGGAAGCAGTGCTGCACATATACACATATACACACACTGAACTATGCTTCAGTATTCCGTCACTGAACTTGCCAAAGCATACACTCTTGTCACTAAATTACATAAAAAGCCTTGCTTTATGTAGTTAGTAAGAATGCAGAACATTCGCAGATGGGAACATTGGAACACATCCTGTTGGGAATATGCCTGTTTCTTGCTGTAACCCAGAGAGATCATCCATAAAATTATGCTAGAATAATATTGAAGTAGGCCTAGATGTCACCAGCCGTGTTTTAGTAGCATCTATATTAGCACTACATGGATAGCAAAGCAAATCTTCGGCTTCCATTTATTTATATTAAACTGCAAGCATATTTGAGATCGTCTTTACAAAATCCTCTCTTTTTTTATGCAACATACTGTAGCATAAGACGCTAATTATAGTGTCAGTAGAAAATGACTTAATTACAGTTTCTATGCAAACAGTATATGGGGCCTATTCCAGTAACTTTGATAACTTTGCTGCTATCTGGAATGATGAGGAATGTTCCCGCCGAACGGTTTGTTATTTGTGTTCTGATGGTATTCAGAAAGAATCTGAAATCATCTCAAACCGCAAGGCAGGAAAATGCCAATACCACTCGGTGTAACAGCAAAGTGATCTCAGATTTTTTATAAGTCCTCCCCCTGCGAGCTTCTCGCAATCTGAGCTGCACAGGGAGAGTTGCCTCTCCCTGCACAGCTCTCAAATGTGATTGCAGTGTTTTTATTCTAATTTGAATACTTGTGTGCGGGGGCAGGGGCTCTCCAGAGCTGAACTGCATTCATTTCAGATTCAGGAACAACCTCCTTCCCGAGTTACTGGTATTGGATGCTGGTATCTCCTATGCATTTAAATGTCCTGGTCATGTGACGCAGGACATTTAAACATTGCATGGGGATACCGGCACCCCATAACGGAACCTGTAACTCGTGAAGCAGGGGGTCTCCAGACCTGAAATTAATGCGGTTCTGCTCCGGAGACTCCCTGCTCCCAAACACTAGTATTCAAATTAAAATAAAAACAGTTTCATTACCTTAGCGGCTAGTCATAAAGGCAATGAAGGGGTTAAACCAGAATACCCTGTATATTGGGGGCAGAGGGGGTGGATGAAGGGGTAGTTGCCCCAGGGTGGGTGGTTAGGCCTGCTGGGAAGGTTGCGGGAGTTAACCCCTTCACTACCATAGCAGTGGGAATTCCCGCTACCCACCTGAGAGGCCTAACCACCCACCATTGGGGCAACTACCCCCTTCACCCAATCCCTCTACCCCCAACAAACATTAAAAAACACGACCCTACCCACCTCCTAAACAAAATAACTCTACTACCCACCTCCTCTACCCCCAACAACCCCCCCCTCCAACACATACAGTGCAGTAATGGGCAAAATTACTATTATCCAGATTTAGATAAGCTCATTTGTCCATTCCAAATGAAACATTATCTAGCCAGCATAAAGTAAATAAAACTTCTACTTACCCCTGCTGGGATGAAAGCCGTCCTTTCTCCCCATCCTTGTCCTCTGTTGGCTGGAACACAACAATAAAACATACAAACTAATGGCCACAATCCCCTTAATCACCTTAGCGATTAGTAACCGCTATAGTAATTAAGGGGTTAACCCCTCCTCCCCTGCTACCCACCCAGGCAGCCTAACCAACCTCCCCATGGCAACTACCCTCACCCTCTACCCATTGATTGGCACAGTGGTACATCATGCCCAAATAATATGGGCATGATTGGCCACTATGGAAGTCAAAAGGCAACCTAAAACAAAATAAATCACCAAAAATAAACCATAATAAAAGAGCAATCACCAAAAATACCAAGAATTAAACAAACCAATCACCAAAAAAAACAAGAATTAAACAAAGCAAACACCAAAAAAAAGAATTAAACAAAGCAATCAACAAAAATAAATCAGAATTTAAAAAAAACAATCACACAAAATACAAAATAGTTAAACAAAACAATCAACAAAATTAAATAAAAATGATCATTTGACAAAAAAAAGCATTGCTTGTCACTGTATTTATCTATAGCCCTAAAGGGGTATAGATAGATACATTGTCAGTCAATGGGCAAGCAAAAAATGTAAATTAAAAAATACAATCAAAATACCTGAAAATCAAAAATTAAATACTTTTAGGGCCTCATTCAGAGAGGGTTAATAAAAATTATCGCCAGGGCATTTAAAATGCCGTTTTTTTGGGTGTTGCTATCACGGTATTCAGAAAGGCTCCATTACCAGTGATAGCAAAATTCCCAAAACGGGCGAGTTGCTGCCAGCGAGAGCATCGAGCCTCTGAAAAGGCCTGAACCGGCGATTCATTTCTGCTGCAGAGAGAGCGGCTCTGAGAGAGCCGCCTCTCCCAGCTGAAATGTCACCCGAAAATTATTTATTTAAATATACATTTCTTTTATAGTGTAGATGTGCAGGGGGTCTCCAGAGCTGAACCGCTTTGGTTTCATGTCCAGGGACCCCCTGCTTCCCGAGATACAGGCACCTTTATGGGGTGCCGTTATTTCCTATTCAAGGAAATGTCCCGGTCACGTGACACAGGACTTTTTTTCTGGACAAAAGTCACACCCTGACAGTGTGAGAGGGAGAGAGACCACAGGGGTTGCTGCTGCTTATAGTTAAAGGGCTCTGGGATGGGAAAATGCATAGTTTTACAGCTTGTAGACAGTAAATAACAAAGTATCAGCTACCACTTCACTTCAGTATTTTTTTGTGTGTTTTTTTTGCACTGTTTATAATAAACCTACTTAGCAAAAACACACGTTTCTTGCCTTTCATCTGGGAGAAAGACCTTGCAGAGTAGCTGAGTTGTCACAATCCCTACACATTTTTTAATAATAACAGTTCTGATGGAAGCACTCTTTTTACTGACAAGAACATGATTATTGGTAGGGGGGTAAAACATTTATCTTCTTTACTCAGACATACTCCAATGGTTTGTGAGAGCCAGTGGGCTTTTGTGCTGGCAGTGGAACTATTTACAGTTAGGTCCAGAAATAATTGGACACTGATACAAGTTTTGTTATTTCGGCTGTATACCAACATAAATTCAAGTTACAGTTAAATAATGAATATGGGCTTAAAGTGCAGACTGTCAGCTTTAATTTGAGGGTATTCACATCCAAATTGGAGGAAGGGTTTAGGAATTACATCTCTTTAATATGTAGCCCCCTCTTTTTCAAGGGACCAAAAGTAATTGGACAATTGACTCAAAAGCTGTTTCATGTTCCTTCGCTATTGCATCATCAATTAAGCAGGTAAAATGTCTAGAGTTGATTCCAGGTGTGGCATTCGCATTTGGAAGCTGTTGCTGTGAACCCACAACATGCGGTCAAAGGAGCTCTCAATGCAAGTGAAACAGGGCATCATTAGGCTGCAGAAAAAAAAAATCCATCAGAGATATAGCAGGAACATTAGGAGTGGCCAAATCAACAGTTTGGTACATTCTGAGAAAAAAAGAACACACTAGTGAGCTCTGCAACACAAAAAAGCCTGGACGTCCACGGAAGACAACAGTGGTGGATGATCGTAGGATCCTTTCCATGGTAAAGAAAAACCCCTTCACAACATCCAGCCAAGTGAAGAACACTTTCCAGGAGGTAGGCATATCATAATCCAAGTCTACCATAAAGAGAAGACTTCACGAGAGCAAAAACAGAGGGTTCGCCACAAGGTGCAAAAACCATTCATAAGCCTCAAGAATAGAAAGGCCAAATTAGACTTTGCCAAACAATATCTAAAAAAGCCAGCCCAGTACTGGAACAGCATTCTTTGGACAGATGAAACTAAGATCAACCTGTACCAGAATAATGGAAATAAAAAAGTATGGAGAAGGCTTGGAACGGCTCATGATCCGAAGCATACCACATCATCTGTAAAACACGGTGGAGGCAGTGTGATGGCATGGGCATGCATGGCTTATAATGGTACTGGGTCACTAGTGTTTATTGATGATGTAACAGAAGACAGAAGCAGCCGGATGAATTCTGAAGTGTATAGGGATATATTGTCTGCTCAGATTCAGCCAAATTCAGTGACGTTGATTGGACGGCGCTTCACTTTACAGATGGACAATGACCCAAAACATACTTCGAAAGCAACCCAGGAGTTTAAGGCAAAGAAGTGGAATATTGTGCAATGGCCGAGTCACTGAGTCAATCACCTGATCTCAACCCGATCGAGCATGCATTTCACTTGCTGAAGACAAAACTTATGGCAGAAAGACCCATGAACAAACAACAACTGAAGACAGCTACAGTAAAGGCCTGGCAAAGCATCACAAAGGAGGAACCCCAGCGTTTGGTGATGTCCATGCGTTCCAGACTTCAAGCAGTCATTGACAGAACAGGAAAAACCAGGCGCTTACCTTAATTGCGGATCAGAGGTGAAAGTGAAATAAAATAAATATTATCATCAACAGATGTGATCTCTTAAGGTACTGAGAGATGACCTTTATGTCCCTTCTGCTTCAACCCCAATGAGGGATCATTCAAGGCCCTTAGTGAAACATGAAAAACAGACAAAGTAGGGGGAGCAAGGGGTTAGAACTTTCCAACTGAAGACATATAATTTGTAGACAACCAAAGCAGGAGATAAAAAACCTCTTAAAGGGGAGAGGGGCAATAGGAACTGATACTAATAATATACTTACACGGCCCTGTGTAAGTACAGATATTGAAAGGTATCTGTAAGGTGAATCCTAGCCCATCCAGGAGACGGGGTGTGGGGGTGAAGTATATCAATGTTAAAATATATAAAAATACTTACACGGCCCAGTGTAAGTAAAGATGTGGAATTAGTATATGTGGGGTTCAGCTTAACCCAGGGGTGAGCAAACTTTTTATGCCGAGCCCCCCTTTTTATCCATGAAATTTCTCGAGCCCCCCCCTGCCTGGTGTAATCAAAATCCCATTTAAAAAAACCTTTATTAAACGGTATACAATGTAAATACAAATATGTCTAAGGCTGCGCATATAGTGCCCGCGACGGCGACGCTACCGAAAGTTGTATTTCGCTTTGCGGCGGCGGCAACCAGGCCACTGATTCAAATATTGCTGGCTTAAAAAAATCGCGTCGCCACGTCACGCTTACTATAAGTGCACGCGTCAACAATGTATTTGTTTTCTGGCGACGTCGCGTCGCCGGCACTATAAGCGCAGCCTAAATACTTACATACTTCAACAGCTCGCTCTTGCAAAATTAGGCTGCGTCCACGCTGCCGCTGAGAGCGGTCACATCACCAACTCTCCAAGCATGAGCACAGGGTGTCCTGCATAATTTTGCAAGCACGAGCGGGGAAGTGTTTACACTTTTTTAAAATTATTTCTGTACATTCATAGTATGATTGATATAGTGGCAGCCGACCCTTTCACTTGCAGAGGATCGCAGCGAAGCAGGTTGCCAGCGGAGGAGAGCAGGAACACAGCGCTATTGTAGGGCAGACACTGGAAGGAGGGGCGTTTGACATCACAGCGCTGGGGCGTGCTCCTCCCCCGTACCTCCGTATCACGTGGCCGCCACTTGCACTATTCTGTTTGGTCGCCCGTGCACATCTTTTTTGCCTGCGCACCCAGGCCTAAATAATCTTGCGCACAGGGTGCCCCCCCCCCTCAGTTTGTGCACCGCTGCATTCAATCACAACACACACACACACACAATCACAACATACACAATCACAACATACGCAACCAACACTCAATCACAACACACACACAGACAGACAACCAACAGGCACAGCACACACACACACACAACACCCAGTCAACCACAACCAACACAGCATACACTCAATCACAACACACACACAGTCACAGTACACACAACCAACACTCACATAATCACAACCAACACACAACACTCAATCACAACACCCACACATACTCAATCAGAACACAACACAGAGAGACAGACAACCAACAGGCACAGAGCACACACCACACACTCAATCACAACACACAGACACAACACACACTGCAGTCCCTATATATACACACACATATATATATATATATATACACACACACACACACACACACACACACTGGGAAATCCGAGCATATTTCCCTGGAAGGTTTGAGAAGTACCCTGTTGGGTAACATCATTTAATTGCACTGTATTACACTCTACAATTTATTAGAAAGCTGTGGCGCCTAGGCAAGTCATTTAGTATATAAGTCTCAATCCGCGCCATCAGTGTCAAAAATTAGTTTAGTAAATGTTTTCTGTGCACAGAAACGGACTGCGCTAGGTGTGCAGATTTTAATGGTATATACTAGCACAGAATCTTTCTGTGCGCCCCCCACCAACCCCCCAAAAAGAGCATTAAAATTGTTCACCAAGTTCAACTTGTCATAAAAATGTCTGTTAAAAGTGTTCTTAGAAAAGAATGAAGTATGAACATGAACATTCATTTGATGCAGCAGGTATGTTTTATTATATAGGTTACCAAAATGTATATAAAATAACAAATTAGGTGCCATATTTATTATGTCTTCATATGTACAATGCACTTTTTTTTTAAGGCTTTTATTACTTTTTATCACGCACATTTTTCAAATATAGGGCCTCATGCAGAGAGCAGTGCAAAAAGTGAAAGCGGCATTAATTGGCGAATTCTGCCTTGAGAAAGGCAGAGACCGGCAAGTTTTAAAAAAAGCGCCATTTTTTTTTTTTTTTTAACAGAAATTTGCCGCGCGGCTGGAGAGATTCTAATCTCTCCACTGTTTAAAAACGGCCGTATGCAGAGAGCAGCGAACGCCATCTAGTGGCTGTTCGCGCCAAAAAAATGGCGCGATTTTCAACTTTTTTCCTCTCCACCAAGCAGCTGGCGCTCCGCGGCCGGTGGAGGAGAAAAAAAAAATCGATTTCTTTCCCACTAGTTTCAACAGCGCTCATAGCGCTGGTTGAAACTCTCCATATGCAGAAAGGCAGTTTTATGCCCTTTCTGCATATGGAGAAAAAACTCTCCAATAAAGCTAAATTTTCTTCCCCTCTCCAATTCTAATTAGCGCTGCTCTCTGCATGAGGCCCATAGTCTTAGTTTTGTACATACAGTAGGCATCTATAGGTATTTATTCTATTTTTTGACCTCACATGAAAACATACACACAAAACCTTTTTCCTTCTGCACTTGCACTCTGTTTGTAATATTTTTGTGCATGTTTCTTACATTTCCTGCTGATGGCTAAGTAAGGAAGCTTATGCTGTGCCTGGTTTCTTGGCAGAAAAAAGGCGGTGATGCACAAAGGCACACAATCTAATACATCTCATTCTTTTTTTTTTTTTGTAACTTAAATTTTATTAGTTTATAATTTTATAATATTATACAATACAATACATTACAAAATATATTATATCATGGTGATTCTCAGTGTATCTGGAAGTATAATGTTACTAATATCAATGGAATAGAACTTTAATCTGTGGTCAGACTGGTGGGCCTAAAGGGGTATCGAGACACGGCTCGCTTTCCGGGGTCCATATTATGGTGTCAAACTCCCCTTCTAATCGGGGGGGACCAGGTGTAAAAGCTCAGTCACCGAATCATTAACCGCCCTGCCGATTAGTCGCTGACACACGACTCATCCAGACGACGTATACATAAACAGGTAGACAACTACATGGGTAGACAAACAAACGTGAAGACCGACAAACAATCAACCATACGGACGGACAAACCGGTAGACAAACATTGATCCAAGAGGAGGAGGGGGGGAGGGGGGGAATAGGGGGTTGGGATGGATGCTAGTGATCGTGAGTGTGTCTCAGAGTTGTTACGCTGCCTCTCTAGGTATGTTACCTGTTTGAGATGTAATCATCTTATGCCGAGCATGGGTGTAGCACACCTCTCCCAAGGAGAACGGACTTGGAAACTATCATAGCCAGATTGATGCCCTTTCTAACCCCGGGATGTCTGTCTGTGCCAACCAAGGCGTCCAGACTTTTAGATAATTGTCGCCAGTGTCGTTAACCAGACTCGTTAACTTTTCCATCTGGCAGATAAACCAAATACGATTCCGAATTTTTGGGATGGTTGGTATGTCTGAGCTTTTCCATAGTACTGCGATCTCACACCGCGTTGCGAGTGCAAAGTGAGCAATAAGTTTATTATGAGCTTTAGAGAGACCCGCTAGTGGTCTGTTCAAGAGAAACAGCCACGGATCTGGGGGAATAGTGAGATCAAACAGTCTCTGTATCCAAAGTCTAATTGTCTCCCAGAATGAGGAGATCCGCGGGCAAGACCACAGCATATGTAGCAGGTCTGCTGATCCTCCACATTGGCGCGGGCACAGCGGGGAGGATCCCGGCACGAACCTTGATAATTTTAGTGGGGTAAGGTACCATCGCATCAGGACCTTATATGCGTTTTCCTTGAGGGTGGAACATATGGAGCACTTTGCTGTGGCTAGAAAAATAGCACTCCAGTCCTCGTCTTCCAGACATTCTCCGATGTCTGTTTCCCAACGCGATCTAAATGAGGGTATCTCATGGGCTTGTTTGCTAGAACTGATCACTTCGCTGTATAGCTGCGAGGTAAGTCCCTTTGTGTCGGTCTCTGCCAGACAGAGCTTTTCGAAGGATGTCAATTGTGGGTACGGGGCAAATTTGTTATAGAACGCCCTGATCTGGAGGTATCTAAAGAATTCTGAGTGGGGGATCTCTTTTTCTAATCTGATGTGATCAAACGTCTTAACTTTTCTGTCATGGCCTTCCAGATCTTTAATCCGATTATAACCTTTCTTTTTCCAAATTGAGATATTACCGACCGATAGGCCCGGCACGAACTCGGAATTGTTCCACAGGGGTGACATCATAGAGCGTGTCGTTGTGAGGGAATGTTTAAATTTTGTGGCCTCCCAGATTGTCAATGAGTTGGTCATTGAGGATAGCGGCACATTGGCGCCTTTTCGCACCATTTTGGGGAGCCAGATTAGATTACGTAATTCTATAGGTACACAGGCTGCGCTCTCTAATTCGACCCATCTCTTAGATCTCGGGTCAGACTGCCATTGCACAATTTGGCTCAACTGTGCCGCTTTGTAATATGATAACAGGCAGGGTACCGCTAGACCCCCAGCCAAGACCGGCCTTTTCATATTAATTTTGCTGACTCTTGGTTTTTTACCTCCCCATATAAACTTGGAGATGTCGGATTGAAGTGAGTGCAGGTCCTTCAATCTGAGTGGCACTGAGAGAGTTTGGAAGAGATATAAAATACGGGGGAGTAAGTTCATTTTAACACTATGGATTCTTCCTATCCAGGAGATCCTTTTAGATGTCCACTTTTGTAGGTCTGATTTTAGGGTCCGGATTAGGTTGGGGTAATTTGCGTCGTATATTTCTTTGACGTTTCTGGTGATGTGGACACCCAGATATTTTATAGATTTGTGTTGCCAGTGAAATTTAAAGTTTAGTTTTAATAGTTTTTCTATATGGCTGGGGAGATTGACATTGAGAGCCTCAGATTTGGATTGATTGATTTTGAAGCCGGAAATTTTAGAAAACCTGTTTAGCAGGTCAAATAAGTTCGGTAGTGAGGTGAGGGGTTTCGTGATCATCAAGAGGATGTCATCTGCGTACAGGGCCGCTTTATGGGTTTGGGAGTATGCGTTTAACCCTGAGATGTCAGGGTTTCCTCTGATTTGCGCCGCCAGGGGTTCGATACAGAGGGCGAATAGGAGGGGAGATAATGGGCAACCCTGTCTCGTACCACTCTTAATTTGGAAGGGCCGAGAGGGGTAGCCTTGGTGTACAACCCTGGCGGTGGGGTTAGAGTACAGCGATAGAATCGCATCACTCACCCGATCTCCAAAGCCAAATGCCGCAAGCGTCTCCTTTAGATAGGGCCAGTCTATCCTATCGAAAGCCTTTTCGGCGTCCAGACTTAACAACATACTTTGAGCAGTGTCAATAGTGGCCAAATCTATCAGATCTATAAATCGACGGGTATTATCTGCGGCTTGTCGGCCCTTGATAAATCCGACCTGATCTGGATGTATGAGTCTGGGTAGGATAAGACATATTCTATTGGCCAATAACTTTGCATATAGCTTGATATCCGTATTGATTAGTGATATGGGCCTGTAACTTTTGCAGTCTAGTGGGTCTTTCCCTGGTTTCGGGATGATTGATATAGACGCCTGTAACATCTCCCTGGGGATGGGGGCTCCCGCTAAAATAGCGTTGAATACTTGGAGCAACCTTGGGGCAAGTAATTTGATAAATTTCTTGTAGTATAACCCTGAGAAGCCGTCCGGCCCCGGTGCCTTTGAAGGTTTAAGTTCCGTAATGGCCTGTGTCAACTCCTCGTGTGTGAAGTCGGCATTTAGGGAGGCTCTGTCTGATTCTGTCAATCTCACCAGGTTGGAGCTAGCCAGGAAATCTCTTAGCTTACTGCTCGTGCTAGGATTATGTGCCACTTTCTCACCATTATAGAGTGTCTCATAGAAGGAGCCGAATTCATCTACTATTTTCTGTGGGTTTGAAGTAGGGGTACCAGATTTTAAGCGTAAAGCTTGGATGTTGTATTTAATTTGCCTGTCTTTCAGCATGCGGGCCAGCATCGTATCCGGCCTGTTTGCTTTTTCGTAAAATTTCCTCTTTGACCAACTCAATGAATTATCAGCCCTAGAGGTCAGTATCATGTTTAATTCAATTTTAGTGTCTTTTACCTCTTGTAGGGTTTGCGGGTCTAGTTTCTTTTTATGTTTGGCGGAGAGAGTTTGTAATTTAGTTTGGAGTGTGACAATTTTTGCCTCTCTCTCTTTTTTTCGTCTAGCCGTGATATTTATGAGGGTACCTCGGAGAGTCGCTTTATGCGCCTCCCAGAGGACCAGCTGTGAGGAGACAGAGCCGGCATTTACTTTGAAAAATTGGTCTATCTCATTACCCACAGTATCACAGATCTCTGGAATTTTTAGAATGGATTCATTTAGCTTCCAGTTCGTTCCTGGTCTACCCGTTTGAATATTGTTGCACCGGAGCTCTATGGGTGCGTGGTCAGACCATGAAATATCATGGATCTCCGCTTGGGTGACCTTGGGGACCAGGTGACAGGACACTGCGAAGTAATCAATCCTACTGTATGAGCAATGTGGGTGCGAGAAGAATGTGTAATTCCTATCTGCTGGATGTAGCTCTCTCCAAATGTCTATTAGTTGGTTACATTTGAGACCTCTTCGTAGGGATATACCTGCTCCTTTATTGTGTAGGGTAGCTCCACCTGATCTGTCCATGTGAGGTTGTAGGACCATATTAAAATCTCCTGCTAAGACCACGCTTCCCTGCGCAACCGAGTTTAGGATTCTAAAGAATTTCTCGAAGAAGATTGCACTCTTTTCGCAGGGGGCATATATACAGGCGATTGTGATCTTCTGTCCCCTAATAGTTCCTACTATTATAATAAATCTGCCATCGTTATCCCGTTTGGTTATCAGGCCTTCGTAAGGGATGCTATTACGGAATAGGATGGCAACTCCACGCTTTTTGACTTCAGCAGAGGCCGAAAAAACCTGGGAGAAGTCTTTATCAAGATATTTGGGGGTATTGGTTTTGCTGAAATGTGTCTCCTGTAGGAGCAACACATCTGCATGTTTTCTTTTATAATCTGTGAAGGCTAGTTTGCGTTTAGTGGGGTTGTTAAAGCCCTGCACATTGTGAGATATAAAAGTCAACGCCATTTATTGCTGTTTGTGACTACGCGCATCATTATGTTGCTTGACTTACCCGTGGCTTCCATGTGTAGGGCCGGACGATCACTGCCTTCAGGGCACTTACTCGTAGATAGGTATTTGAGGGAAGGGTAAGGAGGGAGTGGGAGGCAACGGGGAGGGAGGGAGAGGGGAGGGGGGGACTGGGAGTAGCACATGAGGGTCAACAACAAGGGGATTGGGTTCACGACACATAACAACAGATACTGTAATGTACAAAAAACAAATAGGAACATGAAGACAAGAGCCCACTCCGGGAGCCCCCGGGAGTGGCCCTTGCGCCCAAGGGATGGATCCTTTGGCCCAGACTGACGACGGGATCTTCCCTGCCTGCTGGGTCCTGGCTTCCCTGGGACTTGTTTGCGACCCCTATTCTGTAGGGATCGTAGCGGAGGACACATACACGCCGATCAGGGAACTGTCCTGCCGGCGCATCTCCTTTAAACAGACAACAGTTAAATAACAGTATAACTTATAACTTTAGCAATAAAAAACTCTCATTTACATAACATCCACCTAAAGAGTTTCCCCCAAAACTCCACTTCTCCCTACTCCTCCTGTTTTTGCCCTCTATGTGAGTATAGGTTGTAAGGAGCACCGTGCCCCCCCAAAGGGTTCCTATTGTGCGGTCCTTGTAGCGCCAATCCCGACCACTCTTGTTGGTGAGGAGTTCAGAGGACCGGCTACCTAGTTTTCATTATCCTCTTATATGTGAATGTCTACTCTCTATATGGTAGGGTGCCGGACTCCCCTCCTTTAAGTGCCTCAGTGTTTTAATGTGTGGGTGGTGAACGTTTAATGTGCTGGTGGTCTGCATGTGTTGTAACCAAATAGCGGCATCCAAGAAGGCGGAGGGGCCACTGGCGCACATGACGCTGACGTTAGTCGACTACATGCAGACCTATCTCCCTATGGTGTTCCATGTTCCCATGTGGGGTCAAGCAGGAGGCAGCCACCGATTCCCCAACCCCCGGATGACCCCGGCATGCATTTGCATCCCTCCTCCCCCGCCCATCAGCCCACTCCGTCAGCCCTCTAAGGTCAAGGCCCCGTTCCCTCCCTCAGCGCTCCTGCATTGCTGACAGGCGAGGCGCCGACATATACCGACCGCGATATGCGGTCTGCAGGGAACGGGAGACGGAGCGGGGGGCGGTCGGGATCGGGAGGCCTGAACGGCAGGGGGGCGTGGCCTGAGCGGAGGGACCTGCTACTCTCCCCCTCCTCCACCTTTCACGGGCTTGGGCTGGGATTGCTGATCACAAGCAACACACATATTCAGTCACACACGCAGGCATTCTCACACACACACACAGGTTCTCTCACACACCCACAGGCACTCTCACACACATACACACAGGTTCTCTCATACACACACATATGCTCTTTCATACACACACACACACACACATACAGGCTCTCTCACATACCCACAGGCACTCTCATACATACACAGACACAGGCACTCTCACACATACACACACAGGCTCCCTCACATACCCACAGGCACTCTTACATATATACAGGTACTCTCATACACACACATACCCACACACACATATGTAGGCAGGCACTTATATACATACACACGCACACACACAGACAGAGGCAGGCATTCACGCACGCAGGCACACACACACAGGCATCTAGACATCCAGACACATATACAGATAGGCATCTCTGTTACTCCCCCCCCCCCCACACACTCCTTTCCGCTTCCCCCCCGGCCCTCAGCCACATCGCGCGACGTGCCGGAGCCAGGGTACACAATTCTCCTGCGTCCCCCAGTGGCCGACGCGTCACCGCGTGCATTCAGCTGCGCAGTCGAGGGGGATCGGGACCGGCCTGGAAGGGTTCCCCTGCTGCGGGTCCCATCTCATTCTGCTCCCATCGCCGGATGCGCCGCCTGGCGTGTCCGGCTGCTAGATCTCGCCGGTTCAGGGACATATTTGGGTCTCGGGGGGGGGGGGGGGGGTTCGGGTGCTGGTGAGACTCCGTTGGTTCCGTCTAGGGCTTCGGCTACGTCATCGCCCGGTGCCGTCGCCGCTGTGTCCCTCTGCGCATGCGTCCCGCTTCAAGTCTCGCGGGAGCCAGTGACGTCATCGAGGCATCCCGCGAAGAGCAGGGCTGCTCCCTCTCGCTTCGGGGAAGGAGCAGGAGAAGATGGCTGCCCCTCAAAAAAAGTGAGTAGACCTGCGGGGGCTGAAAGTTTTCTTTATCTCCGTGGGGGGGTCGATGGGGGTTCCCGGACAAGCACCCCTTGGCTAGGGCCTTCCAGAGGATCCTGCTGGGGAGTTTGGGGGAGAATTTAGATGTTTATTGGGGTTGAATAGCAGAATCTATGTGGAGCTCGGCGGTTCCTCCACAACTCTAGCTGCGGATCGTAGGCTCCCAGCTGCGCGCCATGAGGTTGAGGGGGCGCCATCTTCAGCAGCTACCAGGTGAGGGGGGCTTTGCGGGGGGCCAAGGACCTTACGGAGGAATCCCTCTCCATCCTCCACATGTTTCAGTGTGTGTGCAACACCGTTTTTCACAACCAGAACTGCACATGGGAACAGCCATCTGTAGCGCACTTCTTTGTCCCGGAGCGCTCTAGTTATGGGGGTCATTGCCTTTCTTTTTGCCAGGGTAGCTGGGGACAAATCTTGATATACTTGGAATTTGATGTGTTCAAACTCCACTGTTTTCATCTCTCTGGCGATTCTGCATGTTTGTTCTTTTATCCGATAGCAGTGGAACCGCATAACGATGTCTCTGGGGGGGTCCCCCTGCTGGGATCTTCCTCTGAGTGCCCTATGGCATCTGTCTAGCATTAAGTCCCTTTCTGTCAGGTCTGGGAACAGATGCTCCAACCACTTAGCGGCGAAGTCTTCCGGATCTGTGACCGATTCTGGCACCCCGCGCAGGCGGATATTGCAGCGACGGTCGCGATTCTCCCCGTCTTCGATCTTTTCCTCCAGGGATCTGATTTGATCTTTAAGGGTGGACACTTGTGTTTGTGTCTGGGATATGGCGCTGGCGTTCTCTTCTGCCCTAGACTCCAGGGTATCAGTACGCTCCCCCAGGGCATCCACATCTTTCCTTAGTGCCCAGAGCTCTGTCTTGAAGAACTTTTTCATGTTGGAGCAAAACTCCTTCATGTCTTTCCTCCGCACCACTGCCATATCATCCTGCTCCTCTGCAGGACTGTCCATATCAGGGTCTGCTGCTGGATGCTGCTCAGGGGAATCATGAGTCCCGGCCTTAGCTGTACCTTTACTTTTAAAAAATGTAGATACTGGCTGTGTTTTTCTACGCACCGTTTTGGTAGAAGCCATCTCTGTAGGTTGATGTATGTTGCGCTTAGCTTTTATTAAGGAGACGATAGCGTTTTAACTGTTATTTTATGCTATTATGCACCGGGGGGAATGGAGCTCTCACTCTAAGCTGCCATTCACCATCGGGGGGGCGTGTCCTCTCACATCTCATTCTAATGTATTTATTATGTAACGCCTCTTATTGATGCTCCATGCATCCCAATCTGATGTACATACTGTATGGTAACATTTTTGTCTAAAACATTGACACTGTGTGACTTTAAATGTATAGGTTTTGCTCCAATTTTTCTCTCCAAAATTGCCTTGGTATATAGTCCCCATAGTACTTTATGGGGCTCATGTACCCACCTTGTTCTAGAATCTAGATGCAATGCAGAATGTGATACACCTACTGTATGTGTATCAGAAAAGCACTGTTGCGTGATTCTGACATGTCCTTTGCGGGTTTTGTTAGTTTGAGAGACAAATCCCTTCAGATGTTTTAAAGATAACTTTGAAAGCTCTTATAGGGAAAAAAAAAACATTTATAGGTATTACTGCTGCAAGAACAAAAAAGGTATCAAGACAGTGTCATATTTAGTAAGCATTTCAATGGCCTATAAAGTGCCCTATTACTCAGTACTACTCTCTATCGTTACTACAGTACATGTCAGAATTTTAATACTTCGGTATAATGCACATCATGGTGAAAAACAGATTGCTCAATATTGTGTGCTGCACTCTATTATATATCTGTGTACATTTAATGAACTCACTATGGTCTGGAATATTTCTCAGTTTAGAGACCAAAGGAAAGATCAACTTGACACCTTGTTCTCTGAAGAGATGAACGCACCGGTTCCTGATAATTCTATTAAACACAGTTTTAAAGTTTTGGAGAAATTACTGCTTATTGAGAGTAGGAGTTGGTGGGACACAACCACATTAGATAAATATATAGCCTGCCAAATAATCCCAAATGGTTCAGGATACTTAAAACACCAACATTTGGTATTAATATTGATCATTTCACGAAGGAGTGGAATAGAATTTTAGATGATTGCTCCATGGAGCTAATTAAACATACAGTATTGTCTATGAAAAAAATAACATGCTTGTTGAATGTGATAAACAAATTGTGGGGGCTATCAAGGGTTTGGCACCTATGATCCATGAAACTGCACTTTAAGAACTTTAATTTGATCTTAAGACCACACTTGAACATGCTGAAAGCGAAATTATCAAAATTAAACATCGCAAATTTCTTAGATATAAGAATGATTATGCCAACAATATTCATAGAAACTGGAGTAGAGTGAAGGATGTAAGATCTAACTTTAAATCCCCTTATTATATTTCTGATCTCAATCAAATATACAGTGTACAGGGATAAGTTTTAATGCAATTGGCATATTAAACCTAATGCTGACCGGTTTAATACTAAACAAAATAGGGGTAATGTAAGTGGGGGCTGGTCCAGGGTTGCATATCGAAACACAAAGAGAGATTTTGATAGACCAAAGGATTAAAGGCCGAGATATAGGGACATGTCGGGCCAATATAATAATCAAATACAAAGACCTGAGACATAATCTAGATATGTGCCCTTACATGTATTGGATGACCAGACTCCTTCCGCAAAGACCCCTATACCAGCCTCCCCATCTTCTTTTTTTAGACTCTGTGAGAAACAGGCATGGCTCCAAAACCCCTTGGGAAGGCAACAAGAAGAGGGGGCAGGGGAGCAAGGTTTGCAACAACGAAGGGGGCAAGGCAATTTCACCACCAGTAAATAGTAGATGGGTCTTTAATCTTTCCTTGTTGTATTGACATCTCTCCAGTTGAAGGTCCTTAGTAGAGGCTAGTCCTTTGCCCCTACTTGTGGGCCGAATGACTTTCAATTATTTACGGACTTGCAAAAATGTATGAGTAACTTAACTTTAAAAACAGACAAAGTAGGGGGAGCAAGGGGTTAGAACTTTCCAACTGAAGACATATAATTTGTAGACAACCAAAGCAAGAGATAAAAACCTCTTAGGCCTGGGACCCGCTGCGCGGGCGGCCGCACGAGCGTTCCCCACCAGCAGGGGAATCCTCCCGAGCCGGTACCAGTCCCCCCTCACGGCACAGCTCACTACACGCTGTGACGCGTCAGCCGCTAGGGGATTCAAGAGAATTGTAATCCCAAGCGTCGACGCGTCATGTGGTGTGGCTGTGAGCCAATGAGGAGGGGAGGCTTCGGGAGGAGGACTAGGATTCGGGGAGCGGGGAGGAGAGTGTGGAGGGAAAGCAGTGTGAGTGCCTGTCTGTGTGTGTGTGTATGTGTGTGTCTGAGTGCCTATCTGTGTGTGTGTATGTGTGTGCCTGAGTGCGTGAGTGCCTTCCTGTGTGTGTGTGTGTGCATGAGTGCCTGTCTGTGTGTCTGTGTGTGTGTGCCTGAGTGTCAGCGTGTGAGTAGGGCAGCCCGCAGCAGCTCCCTCCTGCAGCCTGGGAGCCCCATGCCTTTTGTGTCCCATGGAGGCTTCCGTAGTCAGTGCAAGCAGTCACGATCGCAGTCGCAGCTGAGCAGAGGTGTGTCATCTCTCTGCACTCCGGATGCGGAGACAGAGCAACTTGCGGAAAGACGCTAACACTGGGCTATGGTGGCGAGCCAGGGTTTTATTCTATGTGAGTGTATTGTGGATGTCTGGATGCTATTATACCAATAAATGTCTTTCTAAATTTTATGCTGAAACCGTGCCTCACTTACCCTTTAACTGCTGAACCGGGGAGGAAAATTGTCTGATTGCAAGCACCAAAGAGGGGAGTCCCCGCTGCAGATTTGCTTGTGTACCAACACCTGTGCCCCGATTGCCACCATCCTGGATGGGTTAAGCTGAACCCCACAGATACTAATTCCACATCTTTACTTACACTGGGCCGTGTAAGTATTTTTTTATATTTTAATATTGATATACTTCACCCCCACACCCCTTTCCTGGATGGGCTAGGATTCACCTTACAGATACCTTTCAATATCTGTACTTACACAGGGCCGTGTAAGTATATTATTAATATCAGTTCCTATTGCCCCTCTCCCCTTTAAGAGGTTTTTATCTCTTGCGTTGGTTGTCTACAAATTATATGTCTTCAGTTGGAAAGTTCTAACCCCTTGCTCCCCCTACTTTGTCTGTTTTTCGTGTTTCACTAAGGGCCTTGGATGGTCCCTCATTGGGGTTGAAGCAGAAGGAACATAAAGGTCATCTCTCAGTACCTTAAGAGATCACATTTGTTGGTTATAATATTTATTTTATTTCACTTTCACCTCTGATCCGCAACTTAAGGTAAGCGCCTGTTTTTTTCTGTTCTGTCCTAACTTAACCTTAAACAACATTTTATAAAAATGGATAGTATGTCCAACCCTAATTCAAAATCGATATTGGTCTGTGGTGATGTGCCCTCTGATAATTCACCATCGACCAGTAGCACCTTGCCAGTTACCACACATACTTCATTTAAACCCCCTTCCAACTTCTACCCTACCGATTCTAAGGGTAGCTTTATAGAAACTTCCTATCAATTAGTTAACAATGAATTCATTGCTCTGGTAAAAATTTGTAATTAACATAAACGATATGATCTCAAAAGAAAGGAGAATGGGGCACTTAAACTTCTCAAACTCAACAATGGGGAAGGGGAAAGGGGTAGAAACCCTCGCATCAGCCTCTAATCAAAAAGAATCGACAACGGTGCAATAAGGGGAAGGAGCAGAATTGTGACAAATAAACAAAAGACACCCTGTGGGCAGCACTCGTTGTATGCAAATATGAATTGGTGATAGATTTAAAATTAAAATGCTTTAATAGTATAATTTAAAATAAATGTCAAAATTGTTGAAAGAATGGACAACTGACTGTGGTGACAAAATACAAAAAACAGACAAAAATATATACAATACTATAACTGAGATCTAGGGGTAGAGGTGGAGTACCCACCTAACTGCTAATTAGCAGAGATAAACAATCAAGGACTGAATAGTCAACCCCCTAGTTCAGCAATGACAAGGTTAAAAAGCCTGTAAAATAAATACAGGTGACGGAGAACTACCCATGCAAAGGTATATACCAATGTGCTATGCACAATGGGTGACAATAAAGTGAAAACTCACTGATGGTAGTTTGATAGTCCACAATGTAATAAAGACTCTGATAGTGGGGAGTACCCTCAGTGAAGGGTTAAAGCAAGCCTAGCTATAGAAAAATAGATTTGATAGGCAATGTGTTATTTAATAGTGTGCACAAGAGCTCACAAAGTGTGGTGCTTGGCTCTGGGGCACGGATCTAGTCCGTATCCAGTTATAGCCCCCTAGTATAAATGTGCCACTTAAACATGCTTAATGATACCTCACAAAATACATTGGTCAGTCAGTGACTATCAATAGCTAGGTGCACAGGAGCTTACAAAATGTATTTTACAGCTCTGGGGCACGGATCTAGTCCGTATCCAGTTATGGCCCCCTAATTCAAATGTGCCACTATAGCAGATAAGTAAACAGACTGTGAAAACATAGTGAGCAAACACATGAATGAGCAGAGGGGAGAGGGAATATATGCAATGCAAAAGTAGTCAGCAGCAATTATATTTACACGTGCTGGGTAAGGTAAGGTAATTGAATATGTACTGCATCTCTGTTGGTTTGGTTAAGCCCTCGTCAGAGCTGATGCCGCGGAGTAGCGCTAACATATGCAGTTGTACCTGCTCAAAATCCTGCTGTCAGGAGATACCTTATAACATACCTGGTGTCTATTGTATACAGACCCAGTCTCCCTTCACACGCAAGTCGGCACTATACAGTGCCTCTCACCCTCTGCTCGGCATGGAGACGTCAATACGTGATGACGTCAGTTCTGTAGCCGCCTCCCACCATTTTTTCAACAATTTTGACATTTATTTTAAATTATACTATTAAAGCATTTTAATTTTAAATCTATCACTTCTCAAACTCAACAAGGAAATTATTATTAGTGAGGCCAACAAGGGTGGGGGTGTAGTAGTCCAAAATAGGACAGACTATGAGAAGGAGGCTCTCAGACATTTGTATGACTCTAACTCATACCTCCCACTACCAAAGTATCCCACTAAACAATATGTTGAGGATTTAAAAAAAAACTTCTAGATGAGACCATCTCTCATGATGTACTAACTAAATTAGAATATCTAGTTCATTCCAAACCAAATTCCAGAATCCAAATACTATGCCAGCTACGAAAAATACATAAAACTCTATTGGACATCCCTGGGTGGCTGATAATCAAGTCTTTAATTTCAAATACCACCCAGTATGTTTACTTTTTTCTTTAAAAAATGGAGTCTATTACCTTCTTATACAAAGGACTCAACCTCCATTTTGAATGTCATCAAAGATTTTAAGTAGGAGCCCCGATACCGTTGGGTCACATGTGACGTTCAGTCATTATATACCAGCATCCTCCACAACAAGGGGATAGAATCAATTGAACAATTTTTGGTACAGGATTCCACTTTACATCCTCCCATTTCTCATTTCATTATTGAATATATCACGTTTATATTGTCTCATAGCTAGTTTCTCTTCTTAGTTTAATTTTATCTTCAAATTTGCAGTACAGTGATGTGTACATGTTTTGCCCCCAGCGATGCTAACCTGTACATGGGGGCATCGTTGTATATAGCATAATAATCCCTTTTCACACCAGATAACAGTTTGGAAACATTTTATTGATGATATCCTCTTGGTGCAAGGGTGATGTGGATTCCCTACAATCTTTTTTGGGATACATTAATAAGAATAATAACAATTTAGTGTTAACTTCTCTAAATCTTATTTCTATGATCTATTTCCTTGTTATTCATCTTGAGGCATTAGGAGATGGCACTATTGTTACTTCTACCCATTTTAGAAAAGTGTACATAAATAGTTTCTTGATGGCTACAAGTGATCATAATAGACAGAGGATCTATAATATTCCGTTGGGCCAATTGACAAGACAGACGCAATTGAAGCTGTGATATAAATTTTGAACATCAAGCCAGTGAGTTGTATAATACATTCCTTTCTAGAGGTTACCAATCAGATTTATTGACCAATGCATGGCATCGTGGATAGAAATCAGCTGTTGATTACCAAGGATCCTTCAACTCCTGTTTTTCGAATTACTAACAGAATAAATGTTATCACTTTATATAATTGTCAAGGTAATGCCATCAGACATATTATTCGTAAACACCGAGCATTCTGGGCAGTGACACAGTGTTGGGATCCAAATTGTCTGTCAGGCCTCAAATACTATTTAGGAAACCCAGTAACTTTAAGATCTCACTTACCTCTAGTGATAAACTGTATGCTCGAAACGGCTTCAGGCTCCCATATCTACCTGGTACCTACCAAACCCCCTGGTAATTTTTCATGTCATTACTTACATAAGAACTGTAAAACTTTTTTCCCTCTATTTCTTCCAATCAATATAACATTAAGGATTGTACAGTATATCTTGCTCCACAACACGTGTTGTTTACATCCGCGAGTGCCCCTGTGGAGGACCAAGAAACACTTGAGGAGGTGAAATTTGGAACATGTACGCAATATTCAAATTGGTTTTGATAAACAGTGTCTCATGACATTTCAAGGCATGTCATTGCCAGGATCCATCTTTTCTTCAATATAATGGTATCCAAGTTGTCCCAATAGATAGAAGGGGAGGTGATAGGGTCAAGGCCCTTTCCAAACAGGAGAGCTATTGGATTTTTCAACTAAATACTATGATACCTTCAGGGTTGAATGAGGATCTTGATATTCTCTCTCTTTACTAATAATGGTTGTGTCATCCACCGGTTCTTTTCTAAATTGTATTTTCCCTTACCTTGTCTCCGGCGACTTCTGGCGATGCATCACAATGGCAACATGGCGTCAAATGACGCCACAGGATCATATGACGTCACTTTGCCATGGCAACGCGGGATCACATGATGTAATGACGTCGTAAATGCTGGAGACAAGGTAAGGGAGGGGGGGGGCAAAGAGGGGGTGAGAAGAGGCAGGGGGTGCAGAGGAAAAAGTTTGCACACCCCTGATCTAATTATCAAGGTATTCCGTGATTCATTATCAATTCATTTGTATATAGATGTGTTGTTGGTGCAGTGTACCCTCCTGCCCTGACTGTGGCGATATTTCTAAACTCTCTCCTTTTCCGATTCTAAACCCCTGGGGAACCTGTACCATGTTGGATCCAATGCTCAATTTAGGCATTCAATTTAGGCATATTATATATGTTTTTCAGTATTTCATGGTATTGAACTCTGGTATTGTTTTCTTTCCCTATTCCCACCTCTCTTTTAAACTTATCGAGAATTTATATTATGTTTTTTTTTTTTTTTTTTTTATAAATAAGGATTTTCTTTTCCATTTTATAATATTATATAATTCTGTGTTTATTGTTTAATTTTAGAGAGGTAGTATTGTGTAATTCACCATTCTCGTAATGTCTATTTGAATATTTCTATTGGATATTCTGTGTAAATCAATCAGGTTTACCATACTTTTTTGCATAAGCTCCTACACCTGTTATCTCTACCAATTCTATGTTTAGAGGGATTTAAAAAGCACACATTCTCACTTTACAATCCTTCCCTGATGAAGTAGCATCTGCTGCGAAACAAGTTGGATTAGATTGTGTACTATGTTTGCTTTTATTTTCCATAGAGCACTCTTTTTTTTAATTTGTCCAGTGAATCTTCTTCAATCTGTGCTGTTTGTGACTGTTTGGTCTGTAGGTGCTCTTGGACAGTGACGTCTCCCTTTAGTGCTTGTGCTACAGCTGCTACGTGAACGGAGGTGATTTTGGTGAAACCTGCACAGCTGAGTGAAGGGTGGGGCGTGTGCGTCTGGGACGGGGTGCCTTCCCTACCAGAAAAGATGCCCTCACCATTGCAGTGACTACGTGCACGTCTGGGACCGGGAGCGGGTACCTTCCCAACTATTCTTCTACGCTGCAGCGATCGTGGGCACTCACCTGTTTTTTTTTACTGTTAGCCCAGCGAGCTTCTCCACAAGGTTTCTGCTTATATGGTGATGCCTGTGAGGGCCTGGTTATCTGACGACTCCTGATGGTTCTTATACCCCTCTGTTTTTATGTATCTATATTGCTGGATTTGTATTCACAATTCTTGTATCTACTAAATCAATTGTTTCGTATTACATATGAGAGTTTGCACTTGTCTTTTCTATCCGTAATGCACTTCATGCCTATATTATCATTTATAACTGTTCAGGTAAGTGAAAAAAAAAGATTGCTCTAAGCTCATTGTTGCGAGAGGAGACTATAGTGCACTGCAAAGCAATGTGTTGTAGCTCTAATGGAAACCAAAAGACCAAAATCTTGAACTTTTGTTCACAATTTATTCAGTTCAGATCATCCATCTTCTTCTGAGTGGTTTGTTAGCAATAAAATGCAGCAATTTACAAACAAGCTATATTCTGATAGCATCTGGCACATACAGTAATGAAGGCAATTAGAGAAAACACAAATGTATTGTTGGTAATTTTTTTGGCAGATTTGAAAATAATCCAAACCATTTTACTATAATTGTGCCTTCTCAGTTCTTCCTCTGCTTAGGAATCTAACGAACAAGCATACTCCATGTGTGGAGAAACATCAATTTCTTTATAACCGGAAGTAACTCAACTTCCTTTTCAGAATAAGCCATCCAACGATGAATCAGAGCATCAGGTAGCTGCAGGCTCGGTTTTAGAAAAGTACTTAATATTCACTTTATTCAAGCATATTAAAAAAGTTCTGAATACCTTCCTGAGCAGGGGCGTAGCTATAACCAGGGCAGCCCAGGCAATACCTGGGGGCTCACACTCTTGGGGGGCCCTCTCTTCCCCCCCATAGAGACAGGCGTGGGGGAGATGGTATGGCAGCGGGCCCCGGCAAACAGAAGCCGGTAGAGGAATCAACAAGGCAGGGGAGGAGCACCCTCTAGCAGTCTGACCAAGAAGTTTTTATAACTTACGGTGTCTGCTGCCACAGCTCCTCTGCCGGTTGCTCCTCTGATCATCTCCTCCCGCCATAGGTAGGCATGGGAGAGAGAGAGAGAGAGAGAGCTGAGGGGAAGAAAGAGAGAGCTAAGGGGAAGAGAGAGAGCTGTTGAAGGGGGATCTGAGGAGGATGAGGGGGGGGAGAGCTGGTGTACTGGTTACTGGAGACATGGATAAGATAGTCCAAGAAGTGATTACAAAAAATGTAAGCAAATAAGGCATCACAAAATATTTGCTGCAATATGTGTGCAAACCACACCAGCCCTTGTTACAACATGCATACTACTCTACGGACTAAAGCTATGGGTAAATATACGTTCCAAAACACACCCCAGCTATACCTCAAAAAACAGTCCCAACCAATCAGGTCTATGTTTTTTGTGCATGGGAAAAAAACTCCCATCCACAGGGCTGGCGTTAGCCATTTCGGCGCCCGGTGCGGAAAAAAAATTGAGGCACCCCTAGCTAGGGTTCTCCCCCTCTTTTTCACGTTGATAATGTTTTCAATTAATCTGGGTTTTTTTTTTTTTAACGGACCCGGCGCTTGTAATAATCTTAATAAATTGATCCAGATGTATACATAAAAAACTTTAATATAGAAGTTGACTAAAATTAGTAGAAAAGCAGTACAGGCGTACCCCGCATTAACATACGCAATGGGACCGGAGCATGTATGTAAAGCGAAAATGTACTTAAAGTGAAACATTACCTTTTTCCCCACTTATCGATGCATGTACTGTACTGCAATCATCATATACGTGCATAACTGATGTAAATAACGCATGTGTAACATGCTCTATAGTCTCCCTGCTTGCGCACAGCTTCGGTACAGGTAGGGAGCCGGTATTGCTATTCAGGACGTGCTGACAGGCGCATGCGCGAGCTGCCGTTTGCCTATTGGGCGACATGTACTTACTCGCGAGTGTACTTAAAGTGAGTGTCCTTAAAGCGGGGTATGCCTGTATAATAAAGTATGGTAAGATTGGCACACGCAAATGTTTTAATAAAAGTTTACTTTTCTCACTTTCTTTTTGACCAATTCGGAGAAATCCAGGTTTTGAGCGATGCCATTTACAATTGAAAGAGTAGCTAGAGAACTCAATCTTTCTTGAGACCTTCACCTACACTTGAGACCTACACCAAGAAATAAACTTGTTCATGTCAATTATTAATAACCAAGTAGTCAGCTGTAAATGGCATTTGCTGTGGAAAGATTGTAGAGTCTTAGGGAAGTCATTATCTCATAGTAAACAAATACTACTAATCAGTTATAATTGATACGTAGGATAGGCATATCTACTAGGTTCTTTTATTTCTTAATATTATATAAACTTTGAATTTCAAATCAGGGTGGAGAGGACAAATCATTGCCTCTCAAATCCTCCAGGAAAAAGACCTTAGCTTTACATAAATAGATTATATTTTTACAGAATATTTGCACTTCATGAAACAATACATGCAATGCATCAATCAAAGCAACAATAATTGTACAACAACAATGGTGATGACTAAATCTAAAATTCCAATTGTACCACAAATCAGCACATATCCCACCCAGGAAGACACATCATTGGAGACAATAAGCTCTAACTAACGGAAAAGTAGAGATCCTGCATCAACCCACACCACTGCATTCATGTCGCATTCATACTTCTGCCTACAGTAGATTTTAGTTTAAATTCCTACTCACTGAAGTAGAATCACTTGCAGTATGTTCCTGCATTAAGTACATACAAATATAGCAGGACTCACTGTTCCCAGAGCTGCGACTGAAAAGAATGTGGCTCTGTACAGTATATAGTTCTGCCGTGACATCACTGCAGGGGGTGTGGGGGGGAAGCATAATGCAATAAAAGCAAACCTTTTAAATTAAATTCTTAAACCCATTGAGATGCTGCGCCGGTGTCTTCCAACACGAAGCATCTATAGAATAATCATTGCAATGTATCCATCCTTTTTAGTTATTGTACTGTCACACTTTACTTTTGAGTTGCTCTCCCTGGCCAAAGTTGTTAATCATCAAATTGTGATCATCAATACATCAATTTTACCTTTTAATCATCACTTTATCCCCTGTTTATAACTTTGAAGGTACATGTTCTGAAGATTTGAGGATCAGCCTTTTCAAAAGGAATCGCCTACACTCATTTGGAAAATACATAAATTATTATCAATGTGTATTGGATTCATGTGTCAGGAGGTTATTTGTACACAAATAAAACATGAAAACGTACTATGTTTAATACTATTGACTGCCTTCTTATCAAACTTTCTATGGTATGTTTGCATACTGTAGCTTCTGACATTAACTTAAGAAATGTAAAAGGAGACCAGAAAAAAACACACAATTGTTAATTATATTCAAATCATAATTCATGTAATGGCATTGAGTGACAATATCCAGAATTTCCCTTTAACAAATAAGGATACTTTCTTCACGCAATCTCCCTATATCCAATAGTAACATACAAGTAGCATAAGCTCTGTACAATAAATTTAAATCAGAACAGAAAGAAAAGAAAGTGGGAGTTAAAATTCCTGTTGCTGCAACATTATGGGACTTATTTTAGTAGCCCTTTGCCATCAGATTGGCATGCTTTGTTATTCTGTAAACCCTTTTTGCATGTCCAATCCGAGCCTAAAAGGCTTTTTTAGAAGCGGTTTCATTCCGGCTCTGCCAGCCCGATCGGTGTCACGGTAGACCAGGTCTTATCAACAAATTAATACTGGGATTCTGGACTGCACAAAACAAGGCGGGTAAAATAAATTGTAATTTATTTGCTTTAAAGACAAACACACAATTACACTCAATAAACACTTACTGGGATGGGGAAATAAAATGTCCACGGAACGAAACAAAGTCTCTGGAGACCCCTGCACGCATGCAAGTGTGCATGATGTGAGCCGTGCGACAGTCCTTGGCTAGGGGCGCAACTTGCTATCCCTATATCTCTGCCGAAAGGAAAGATTTCATAATGTCCTTACAGGATTCGTTCGGTAATCCATAGCTCAAACGAATTCTGGAAGAGGGGCACTTTTCTTGGTTACAATGTAGTTAACCCCTCACACTTCGGAACCACTGACGCTAACACTTGGACGTTTCTCGGTTGATCTTAGGTGAATCTGGTTAGGAGGGGGCTGCAGGAATTCTTATAGGGTTAAGGGTCCTATTCCTAACATGCACACCCAATCCTGTTGTGGGAACAACTTTTCCCACCTATCCCGACTTGCCAGGAGTTCATAGAATGGGCAGAAGTTGCTTCCCGGTCTGCTAAGAGCATGAGTTAATACTAGGGAAAAGCTGGGGGTGAGGGAAGGGAAAGAAGGTACTCTCGCAGCAGCTAAGAATAGATTCTGAGGTGCTTCTATCTGGGGTAAATATAAACTAATACTTGTGAGAGAAAGGGACCCCAATGGAGAGCACTCAAGCAGATGCACAGAGTACACTAGACAAAGGATATGTGTGTATGTTGATAAGTGATATGTACACGATAAAAACCATTTATAAGAGTCTTAACTCAAGATAAAATAAAGTTGGACCCTAGGTGCCCAAATAAATGAGACTCAATGAAGTCAAAAAAGCGCAGC